>JBBIGC010160724.1:0-16699 GCA_037576955.1 Lepidarchus adonis
GCTGCCTGGTTCCGAGAATCGAACCTGGGACCCTTCGGTCACAAACCCACCTCTCTAACCATTAGGCTATGGCTGCATTAGTCTTGCTTGCATACACATACACACAGAGAAACTCAGTCTGGTGATGAACAAAGTCATTTTTCCTAATTTGTAGTTTTGTCTTGTGTTCTAAAATGCAACTCACGACTCAAAGATTTGATTTTTGCCGCAGGGCTACAAGCAGGTAACTCGTTTTGTGAGCAAATACTATGTGCCGTTTTGCATTCCTGTCTCTGATCTGAAATTGAATTCTCCAATAGAAATGCAGAGATTTCTGTCTGTACGCTGAGGCAGGGCAGCAGTGTGTTCGGCTCAGGAGAAGAGAAATGAATAAATCAGATTTTGTCACTCCCTCAAATAATTTGCTTGCAATCACCAAAGAAACAAGAGACAGGTCAGAATTCAGACACAGACATTTTAAGAGATTACAGGTGGAGGAAGTGTAGAGTGATTCAGCTGCATTAGGTGAGGACGGAACCACTGATGAAGGAAAGCAGGTCAAGGGGAGAGGGAGAGAGAGAGAGAGAGAGAGAGAGAGAGAGAGAGAGAGAGAGAGAGAGAGAGAGAGAGAGAGAGAGAGAATGAGAGAGAGAGAAAGAGAAAATGAGAGAGAGAATGTGAGAGAGAGGGAAAGGGAGGGATAAAATGGATCATGCAGATGGAGAAAGATGTGGCCTCTCAGCTTTGAGACCACAGCACAGCTGTAAATGTCAAGAAATTCTTTAAATACCAGCAAAGGCAAGACAGCTATATCACTCTGTCTCTACTCACTACTGTCAGTCATTCTTGCTTCTATAAATAGCATGACATTTTTCCACTCCGGCCCTGATGTCCAGTCTGCCTAATATTACAAGCACAACTATAAAGGATAAAGGTGGAGCGAGGTGACACAGTGGAGTGGTGTAAATGGAAATGGAAAAAAAGTCATTGGCTTTCATTTGCTCATGTAAATGTTGTACTATTGTCAGATGTAATGTTTGAGCTAAAGTATTGCTGAGTGAGGTTTCTGTTTTCAGTCACCTTGAAGTACACACAAGTTGGCAATCATGGTCATTATTCCATGGACACCTATAGATCTGTGTAGGGTTGTTGTTCTGAAATAGAAAAAAGAAGTGACCTATACCACATTAGACCAGTGTCAGTGCTGTTTGCCAGAATTGGTAATTTTGACTAATTAGACACTTATACACAATTACTATAGTTATTCAAGGCCCAAGGTAAACCATCTAATGAGTAGCCAATATAATCTGTCAAAATATTCACACTTCGCAAAATTTGTAAGCTTTATTTCATAAAATTCCAGCAATAGTAGGTGCTGCAATGTTGCTAACGATGTTAATGAATGTTAATGATGTGGTACATACAGCATCTCACAAAAGTGAGCACACCCCTGACATTGTTGTAAATAATCAATTATATCATTTTATGGGAAAACACTGAAGATATGACACTTCAATACAATGTAAAGTTGTCAATGTACAGCTTGTTTAACAGTGTAAATGTTAGTCCCCTCAAAATAACTCAACACACAGCCATTAATGTCTAACCCACTGGCAACAAAAGTGAGTACAGCCATAAGTGAAAATGTCCAAATTGTGTCCAATTACATTTTCCTTCCCTGGTGTCATGTGACTTGTTAGTGTTACAAGGTCTCAAGTGTGAATGGGGTGCAGGTGTGTTAAATTTGGTGTTATCACTCTCACACTCTCTCATACTGGTCACATGGCACTTCATGGTTAAGAACTCTCTGAGTGTAATGCCCTTGGGGCCGTTCCGCTGACTCCACCACCACCAGAAGGAGTCTATAGCTCACCTGAAGATCCTGCTGGTCGTCTTCCTCAAGTGTCCAATAAAGATGGAATTACCTGCCTGTCTTAAGCCCCAGGTTCACTGCCAGCCAGAAATCAGTCTTGAACTCTGATTCATGGGAAAGCCCTGATCCTTGTAATTATCCTGTTCCCTGCTTTCTTTTCTCCTTTTTGTTGACCCCTTCATTCTCCTGCTTAGCTTAGCCACTTCTTCTTTTCTTTTATTATTATTATTTTTATTTTTACCACCACTAATCTATCCTCTGTATAGGTGTATAAATTAATAATAATATTGACACTTTGGGCACAATTTAGACATTTTTAATTAGGGGTGTACTCACTTTTGTTGCCAGAAATGTTATACTTAATGGCTGTGTGTTGAGATATTTTGAGCCAAACAAAATGAAGCCTTTGGAGTGGCCTAGTCAAAGTCCTGACCATGATCATAAAAAAAGGTGGTTCATACTCAAAATCCCTCCAATGTGGCTGAAATACAACAATTCTGCAAAGATGAGTTTGGGCCAAAATCCCTCCACAGCTGTAAATGACTCATTGCAAGTTATCGCAAAAACACTTGATTGCAGTTGTTGTTGATAAAAGCCCAACCAGTTATAAGGTTTAGGGGGCAATCAGTTTGCCACACAGGGCCATGTAGGTTTGGCTTTTTTTCTCCCTAAAAAATAAAATCCTTCACATAAAATGCATTTTTTGTTTACGTGTGTTGTCTTTGACTAATATTTAATTTGGTTTATGTTCCAGGAAGAGAGAAAACATCTTTTTCATACCACTGTATATATGCAGTCTTATGCAAAAGTTTGGGAACCGCCTGATAAATAACAGATTTGAATGATTTTGTAATTGAAAAGATGTTAACACAGTCTCTCTAGGAAATTGAAAGAAAATATTTTCAGTAAACATTGATGCATAGTTACTTTTTATGTCATACATTGAACAAAAATCTAAAATAAAAACATTGTAATGGCACTGTGCAAAGGTTTGGGCACCCTACATGATTAGTACTTAGTAACACCTCCTCTGACAGATTTCACTGCTTACTGCTTTCATAGCTGCAAAAAGTCTTTCAATTCTCGTACTTGGGATTTTCTTCCATACAAATTTTTTAAGATCTACCCATAAATTTTCAATGATGCTTAAGTCAAGGGACTCTCTATAGGTCGTCCATGGTGGATTTCGAGGTGTATAGGATCATTGTCTTGTGTAGAATCCACCCTCTTTTCAGTTTCAGCTTTTTACAGATGGTGTGATATTTGCTTCCAGAATTTGCTGGTGTTTAGTAGAATCCATTCTTCCATCCAACCATGCAAAGTTTTCTGTGCAACTGGCTGCAACACAACCCCAAAGCATGATAGATCCACCCCCATGCTTAATGATTGGCAAAGTGTTCTTTTCATAAAATGTTGCTCTTTTCTTCAAACATGCTTTTGATGAGTGTGGCCAAAAGGTTTTATTTTAACTTCCCCAGCCCACAGCACTTGTTTCCAAAACACATCAGGCTTCTGTAGATGTTCTGTTGCATACTTCTGATGTTGGATTTTATAATGGGTAAGAATGGTAAAAATTTCTGCTGCTAACTTCATGAAGGTCTAGTCTGTGTGAGCATTGCTGCACAGTGGAATGGTGCACCACCACTCCTGAGTCTGCTAAATCTTCTTGCAGGTTTTTTTGCAGACAAATATGGATTTTGATTTGTCTTTATGGCCAGCATATGATCAGTCCTCTTTGAAAGTTTTCTTGGTCTTCCAGATCTCATCTTGACCACCACAGTTCCTCTGAACTGCCATCTAATAATTACACTTCTCACTGTGAAAACTGCAAGCTGACAACGCTTTGCTATCTTCTTGTAGACTTCTCCTGTATTGCGTCAAAAACCTTCATTTTCAGAGTCTTACACAGCTGCACAAGGTTCAGAAGTGCACAAGGTTTGAAGAGTCAGAGTATTTGTAAAGCTTTGAAATTGGCATTTATGACAGTTGTTGCCATGCATCAGATCTAATGAGCTGATAAAGGTCTGAAACCTTAAAAAGAATCTGAGACTTGGGAACTATCAGGGTGGCAAAACTTTTGTATAGAGCCATAATAATGTTTTTTTTAAAGATTAGTTTTGTTCAATTTATGGCATAAAAAAGTAACTATGCATCAAGGTTTGCTGAAAATCTGAAATTTTTTTCCATGTCCTAGAGAGACTGCATTTTTTAATTACAAAATCACCTACTTTTTTTATTTATCAAGGTGTGGCCAAAATTGGTATAAGATTGTACATCCACATCTTACGCATTACATCAATATTTTTTTAGCACAATGCAAATTGATTGGCATCACTGGAGGTTAGGTATGTTGGTTGACCAAACTGTAAATAAAGACACGTCTTTGTACTTTACTACTGAACCACTGTATTAGTGTGTATAGCAGATGTGGACTAGAGAGAAAATGCAGACCCTAAACAAACCACAAAAAAGTATTATTTTAAGAGTTTAGAAAATTATTAGGTGTAAAAATATTTACTTTCACAAACAACGTCCTTCATCAATAAAAAACATCCTTCGGGGCATAATTAATCTTAAATGCTAATATAGATATACAGTAATAATTCAAAATTATTGAGTAATTACTACAAATGCTTTCAATATAAGAGTGAGCAGCTTAATTCTGGGACAAATAAAATTCTATTGTACAAACAAGTTTAATTCAGCAATGCAGCAGTAATTTTTGGACAAAATCTATTTCACTGTCAGAGCAGCAGCATGTTTAGCTTAGATGAGTACAATGTTTCCAGTGGAACACATGATTTTATCATTCCAGGGAGATGAGAGAGAGAGAGAGAGAGAGAGAGAGAGAGAGAGAGAGAGAGAGAGAGAGAGGATAAGAGAAGAGGAAATAAAGATAGAGAGAAAGGTCAAAGAGAGAAAGGAAGAAAGTGAAGAGAGAGCATAGTTTGGACTTCTTCACACAGTCAGCTAGGGCAAATGGAGAAGTGCTCATTTGGAGTGTGGCTGACTGGCATTCTGCACAGCATTCAAATGGAATCATTAGCATGGCTGCTGCAGTGTGGGGCCTCTGAATAACTGCTGTAATGCCCAAAGAAGGAGGGAACATGCAGACAGCTTCACTGTTCATTATAGAGGAAGAAAAAGATAACACAGTGCACAGTAAGGTAGACATGAAACAGCAGCAGGGGACTGCAGTCCTGAGAGGACGCATGGTTGACAAAATAAATGAAACATTGTTTAAGGTCAGGATGTGGCGTGGGTGAGGCATAACTCTAACAAGAGGTTTTCTTTCTTCTCGGCTTGAAGAGAAATGTCCCAAAGACGCTAGATATAGAATGAATGTCACGCAAGTGTTTGCACAGGTCATTTGTTTAAAAGCACAGCTATAAATTGCCAGCATGGTCCAAGATTTTGTTCCAATTCAGAAGGCCTTAATCATGAGAATATCCAACACCAATACTAATGTATTTAAATGGGTTAAAACTCCAATAACTAATCAAATTGACATTTTGAAAACCAAGATTTTCTTGATTAATATGATATTTTAGTTAAAATGTGTGCACTTATCACTGTGTAACTCCATATATCCATTAATGAAATATTTTACTTTGCTCTTTTTTTAAATTAATAGCTAGACCTCGTTAAGGATTTTGGTGTAATTCAGTTACACCGCTTTGGCACTTACAGCAATAGATGTGTGAACCTGACATTTAGTGCCCAAAATTACCCAGGAATTTGGCATCTGTACGTCTCAAATACCTTGCTAAAAAAAACGAATGAACAGTCCAGGAAAAACTGTTGCTAACAAAGAGTGAAGACATTATTGAATGATATCATGCCAAGTGGTGGCTACTCTCTCCCATTCATTCTTAGCCCTGTTAGGATGTATGATTGAACTTATTCTTTAAGGAAGTAAAGTGTTATTGATTGCAGTACCATTCAAAGACTTAAAATGCATGCTTTCCATAATGTAAAACATGATATTAATATGCGAGAATGCATGTCACAGTGTCACAGTATCAAAAGCCATTTGACTGCTAATAGTTCCCCTGTGTGAGTGAGTGAGTGAGTGAGTGAGTGAGTGAGTGAGTGAGTGAGTGAGTGAGTGAGTGAGTGAGTGCAACCCGTTTTGCATTGAAGTGGTTTGTGCTTAATATATATATAAAATAAAAGATCTATAGCATTTGGAATTTAAAAATAAATGTAAAATAAATTTATAAATATAAGAAGTACCATTTTTTAAAAAATATGTTCTAGGGAATTATGGTTTTATGTACTGTTAAGATGCTGCTGCTGATAATAATTATGATATTCTATTATTATTATTATTATTATTATTATTATTATTATTATTATTATTATTATTATTATTATTATTGTTGTTGTTGTTGTTGTTGTTGTTGTTGTTGTTGTTATACAAAATATGAATGTAAATCTGGCATGATTCCAAACTTTTAAAGTGTAGATTATTTCAATGATCTGATTTTGTTAGCTCTAATAAGCTCCATAAACAAAAATATTAAATTACCACTCATAAATAATCTCATATTTTACCCTTAAAACAGAAAAATAAAATAAACTAACAATGTGGAAATCTAAAATATGAGCTAATTAAAAGTAGACTGTAATATATATCTCAAAGTTTTTGTTGTAGATGTGGGAGATGCAAAGTGAGAAACAGAATTAACATCAGCAGCATAATATGCCACAGCTTCAGAAACACTTTGAATGTGAATGACATTTAATTTAATTTACAGCGTCTGCCAGACGCTCTTATCCAGAGAGACTTAATAATGTCTTTCCCAAGTACTCAATGGTATAACAGCCGTGTTTTTGCCGAACTGTGGAAGCCCACTATTATGTGTGTGGGATGGTGTTGTTAGCCAGTGCAATATTCAACAGCTATAACTGAATTAATTATAACTCATTTTAAGCAGTGGATCTGACAATGCCTCAGTTGCATCCTCATTTCTGCAGTGATAAAAGGTTTGTTTCAGTGAATAAGAAGCACCGCACCCTTAGGATCTTACATTATGTCACATTACCTTCAAAAAGCATTACATTCCTGCATGTGGTTTTCTTATGTAACATTTTAGGAATTTTTAAATCACCCACCCCCACAGCTGGCTAAATGGATATGTAGATATAAACAAATTTGAAACTGATGCCTGTAACATACTCAAAATGTTTTGGGGGGGATGTGTTTACCATTGTATTATATCACCTTTCCTTTTAAGAACAATTTTTAATCATTTAAGACACATATTTTTAGGACATTGTTTTAAAAAAACACTCTGTAGGATACCATTGTAGTATTGCATATTGAAAAGTGTTTAGCTGTTCAACATTCTGTGGTCATTATTGTCTAATATTCCTCTGTGTCATCAATTTTCATAAGAGACAGGGCTGTCGAGCACATGCACTCTGTCAATGGAACCTCACTGTAGCATGTGCAGTAAGAGGCGTGGCCTTCTCATTCTGTAATAATGGAACTTCCATGAAATGACATCATCCTGATTGAAGCATATGTCTCTCTAAATGCCTAATACTATATGCTTTTACCATTACCCTGATACCTTTACGCTTATACTGTACAACTCTACTTTGCCTTGGAAACTAATACATCTTCATACTATTACAGATGTTGGCTTTTGTACCTTTCACTCATTATACAGTAATCTGGATGATTCACTTCATTCATGGTACAGAGAACTCAGCATCTGTTTTTCCTGAAAACAATCTGAAACATGGTCTCATCTGACCAGAACACATGGCCAATGCTTTTGGTCCATCAGAGATGAACTTGGCTGAGAGAACATTGCCTTTTCTTCATTCAATAGATTTGGTCGCATTTCGTAATGTAGCAGCAGAAAAGTAAAGTGAAGCTTCTTTTCCGAAGTACTGCCAGGTGATTTGAGTTGCTGAGAATCAGCAGAAGTCTTGAGACTAGATTCAGCACCATCACTAATATAAATGCAGAATAATCATTTTTGCTGTGCTGTTAATTGTAATTACACAATTAATGACATTTAAACTACATTTTGATTCTGTATGAGATTTAAGTGTTTTAATTTAAATGTCAAAAAAATTAAACTTGGCAAATTTTTTTTTCAAACAACACAATAAACAGTGTTATACAGTAGATCAACTGTCAGATGAGACCAAAGTAGATGTTTTTGGTATAAACTTCACACGTTTTTAGAAGAAAAAAAAGGATGAGTTGCTCCATCCGTACTGATTATTTTAAATGCTGTCTCTCACAGTGGAAATGCACCTACAATGTGAATTTCAAATCCTCCATGATTTCTAAGTGGGAGAACTTGCAGAGTGTTCAAATACTTATGTTCCTTGCTTTAGATAAATACAGTAAAACTGTAAGACAATAGCTTTTCATTCAAAGAAAAAAGATAAACTCATCTGGATATATTAGATTTTCAAAACGTCCCACTAACAAACATAACTTGTGTTAATAGTATTCCAGCCTTTGAAAGGATTTCTCTGTTTGTTTTACAAACAAGGCAACAAACAGGAATTCATTTACAAGAAATCATTTAACATCTTTTTGTAGTTGCCCAGTGGAGAATATGATTTCCAAGGATTAATTACCAGTTGTTAATGAAGATTTGATCTGTGTATTCTTGGGTGTTTTGGAGTGTAGATTTACAGAATTAACAAATTTAAACGACATACGGTCCATTATGCTGTACTTCAAAATCAAGCAGTTTAACAGTATGTTAATGTTTTTCAATGCTGTGCTAATATCATCAGTATTTCCAAGTGTACACATATTATGAAATGTCATGTGCGATTGAGTCTTTCACACGTTCCTTTTCTTTCCAGGTGGATGATCTCAGGAGCTGCTGGATGCTATCCATGGCATCAAGGACTATTGACTCTACACTTGGTGTTCTGACAGGCATGGAGGCCGCAGCTAAGTGATGGATTATGCTAACAGATTAAGAGGGCTCCCAAAACAAACTGCCATCAGGGAATAGATGTCAAGACCTAGAAAGCCTTTCTGATATAAAACATCAGTTTCAGTGAAACCCTATCCATTTTCAAAGAGACAGAGGTTAGGAGAAGTTCAAAAAACACAAAGAGCTTCAAAAAACACAAGTTGCAAACAAACCCAAAGTAACTTTTCCAAATTAGATCCCAACAGGGTTATTTCAGTTAGCCAAATAACATGAGAAAAGGAATCAATTAAGTAAACGAAAGGCAACACGATTGTAAGATATCTGTCTTATATAGAGACATTGCAGAGCTACAGCTTTTTTTTGCTGCTCTCAGAACATGTTGTCCTTGATCAAGAGTACAAGCTGTGATGTAGGACAGAGATATTAGCTGGGAGGAAGATTTTTTTTTAAGTGATGTGATGGTAATTATACTAAATGACATTGTGGGCAGAAAATTTGGGTTGGACTAGAATCCAGTTACTTAAGTCCAAGAGTTTTTGCTTTCTTTTTAGCCCAAATCTCATTTGGGTTGAGTCAGTGGTATTAGGTTTTAGTCTGTAGCTATTGGAGGAACATTGCGAGTGAAAATCAATTGCAATGGGAACAGATTCCAAAGTGTAGTAGTGATGCTGTGTGTCAAAGTTTTCAGTCAATATGTTATAAGATGTTGGCAAGTGAAATGCTATATTTTAGATATGACAACATTCACTAGGTGGAACACTTACAGAAAAGAGTCAAGGTCATGTGCATCCTAAAGGCCAACTTACCATAAACATTTCAAAATATTTGGCAGATGTGCTTTGCACCTATGGGTTATTAGAATGAAGGGAAACACCCACAAATAGATACAAATCTCTTATTCCAGGATGACCATCATCATAAATTCTTACTGACGTGTTCTCTTGACCAGACCAACTTTTTTGTGGTCTCATGCTCACCTGTCCTCTAGTTCAACCATCATTGATCACCTCAAGAAATCTACAAAAAATATCTCAAAGCATACGAGTCTTTGTTATAATCTGTTATGACATTAAAAGTTATGTCATGTAGCCAAGGCTTCAGGGAAAACCGTTTCTTGTTTTCCATAAGAAAACAGTTCAGCATGTATTATTCACTATGCAATTTTATAATGGAATCTAAGCTAATTATCCTTGCTAATCTTGCTGTGAGAGCTCTGTAGACCAAACAATCTCACTCTAAACTTGTCACCCCAGATAAAGGCAAGATAATATATTTCTACTTTGTGCCAGTTGGATGATGTTATTTTTAAATCAAACTTACGGCATCTCATCCCTCCATTTATTCTATGCAAACTAGCTAATTATCTGCATTTATTATTATGTTGCTTATTTAGAAACAAACCGCCCATATTCTCACCCTGTGCTGTGAAGAATCCACATAGGCAGTGCATCCTTTTATTTATCAGTGAGAAAAATAGATATGTTCTGTCTTAAAACACTGTTAAAATGTAAATATTAATGCTCATATGTGTTTAAAAAAAGGTTATTTAAAGAAACACTCTTAAATAAAATATGCCTTTTCTACGACCTCACATTAAATACATTTTTCTTTAGTTTTGCTTTGACTGTAAACCGTATGCTTACACTTCCCATTACTGGACTTATCAAATGTTTTTGGCTAAAAACAAACATGGCATTTTTATTAACTTCTGTATGTAAACAATTATTTATATATATATATATATATATATATATATATATAAGTTTGTGATGGCAATAAAAGATCAGCAAGGCTGTAATTGCAGTCCATTTAAGTCTACATGTAAAAGCTATAACTGTTATTTATGTACCACGAGGTCATGATTTCATAGCTGTTAAATGTGATCTGTTCACTAAAACACTGAATCATTGAAGCAGTGGATTTATGCTGCTCAGATAAGTAAATTCTTTCCCCGCTAATAAAATATTTCTCCGTTTTATGAATGTAATATATTTTATTTATGTGTGCTGAACAAACAAATATGAGTGCAAATTCCACTGGTAATAAAAATAAGTACCAGTGGTAAATAAATATAAAACTCAAATGTCTCTTACTTATTTAGAGAAATTATAGATATTACATCAAGACTAATACAGACTACAGTACCAACTTTCTGATTCTTTTCATTTTTCTTTTTTGTACTCCCTTGAAATAGTTTAACTTTCTAAATGCCCCTTAGCTGAAATGTACATTAAATAAATATATAATAGGTAAATAAATAAATGTCCATTGAAAATGCTATTAATATATACACTGCTAAAACACAAAAATAAGACATCCTAGATCTGAATGAATGAACTATTCTTAGTTAAATGTGCTGACAACAAAATCACACAAAACTTATCAATGGAAATCAAATGTATCAACCCATGGAGGTCTGGATTTGGAGTCACACTTAAAATTAAAGTGGAAAAACACACCACAGGTTGATCCAACTTTGATGTAAAGTCCTTAAAACAAGTCTAAATGAGGGTCAGCAGTGTGTGTGTCCTCCACATGCCTGTATGACCTTCCTTCATTGCCTTGGCATGCTCCTGATGAGGCGGCGGATGGTCTCCTGACTAAAGCATCCACCAACTTCTGGATGGTCTGTGTTGCAATGTGGCATTGGTGGATGGAGCGAGACATGATGTCCAAGATGTGCTCAATTGGATTCAGGTCTGGGAAACGGGTGGCCGAGTCCATAGCATCATCTTGCAGGAACTGCTGACACACTCCAGCCACATGAGGTCTAGCATAATCTTGCATTAGGAGGAACCCAGGGCAAACCGCAAAAGCATATGGTTTCAAAAGGGCTCTGAGGATCTTATCCCAGTATCTACAGTCAGGCTTCCTCTGGCGAGCACATGGAGGACTGTGCAGGCCCCAAAGAAATGCCACCCCACACCATTACTGACCCACTGCCAAACTGGTCATGCTGGAGGATGTTGTAGGCAGCAGAACGTTCTCCACGGCGTCTCCAGACTCTCTCACATCCGTCACATGTCCTCAGTGTGACCCTGCTTTCATCTGTGAAGAGCACAGGGCACCAGTGGCGAATTTGCCAATCTTGGTTTTCTCAGGCAAATACCAAACGTCCTGCACGGTGTTAGGCTGTAAGCACATTGTGTTTGCTGTGTTTTTTGAGCAGTGTACTGTATATATTTAAAAATGTATATGGATTTTTTTTCATAAACTTGTAACAATAGTGGAATCCATTCTGGTGCCATGTAGAACCATTTTACATTTTTTTGTTTTGTTTTTTTCGATCACTTACAAGCATTTACCTATACTTAAGACACTTTTCCTAAACTCTTAACACAGCAGCACACCTACATCACACAACTGGCCAAAATGTTAATATTCTTCTCAAAAACATTTTGTTAATTAAATAATAACTCTTCATTTTAAAATACAATACATATTTTTCAACATGCACTAACATTATCAAATCTCAAGAAATATGACTCAAAACGAAATAATTCAAAGAATGTCAAAATATAGCACATGCTTTACATTCACAGTTTAGCCCAGTTCTCATTTGGGTTGAGTCAGTGGTGTTTGGTTCTAGTTTGTAGCTATTGGAGGAACAATGCGAAAGAAAATCAAGTGCAATGGAAACAGATTCCAAAGTGTGATTGTGATGCTCTGTGTCAAAGTTCAAAGTGTCAACACTAGCGATTGCTGGTGTTACAAAAACTGCATTAGGTTTTATGGCGTTAGTGATAGTGATTAGTGATTTCCAATCATTGTGAACACACCACTGCACACAGTGCACCACAACAAAATTTGTCCTCTGCCTTTAACACTTAAACTCCCAAATTAACGAGAAAGTTCGGCCCCCCTTTTTCACCCCGTTCCCCCTCCAAAACCCATCACACATGGAGCAGCAGGCAGCTATCAACAGCCACACCCAGGGAGCAGTGAAGTGGGGGCAGTACCTCACTCAAGGGTACCTCAGTGGTGCCCGGGCTGGGACTTGAATCTGCAACCTTCAGATCTCAGGGGCAAAGTCCTAACCACTAGGCCACCACTGCCCCAGTGTTAGGTTGTACAGCTCATTCAAAACACACCACCATTTGTTTCCTTTCACTTTTATTGTGTCGGAGTTGAATGTCAGAGAGTTTAAATGCACACACGCACGCACGCACGCACGCACGCACGCACGCACGCAAACAAAACCAAACATGTTTTCATCTAATCTCTCCAATCTTCAGGGTTAGGCCACATGTTCTCGTCAACATCGCACCTGCAGTAGACCAGGGAAAAAACTGCTAGGAGTGTCAGATCCGCCCCTGCAGTCTTCAGCTGTGACGTCCCTACAGTCAAGGAGGGACATTTGGTAGCGTGGCTGATGATCTTAAATGTTTCACCTCCATGCAGAATAGCGTCTATAGGATTACAGTTATATAAGTAACTTTTATAAGTAAAGTGCCTTCAGTAAAGAACCGTTTTCTAACAATTTCTAGATAATTGAAGATGTTTTTTTTTCTCTCGCTCCAAAGAAAATCCCATTTGAGTTCTGCTCTTTTTAAAATGTTTGCTCAAGACTAAACTAAGATATTAGCAAATAAGCAAGGACAGATTCATGGGAAAACATAAAGCTTTGTTTTAAACCTCCATTGCTGAAATCACTAGTACACCTTATCCCAAAGTTACATCAATTGGTAAGTTGTGGGAGAAAATGTCCCCTTTTCTGAAATTAGCATGCGTCTGTATTTATTCAGCCTCTTCAGTCATCTGCTCTGCAGAAGGTGAAGGCAGAACAGGCATTCATAAATCTGGCACAGCCAAATGAATTCACACATTCATTTCATATCCAAGCTGCTTTAATACTTCATATGCACCATTTTCACAGGGGCTGCATTTAATACAAGTTCAGAATCTATTGTTCTATGGAAAGCTTTCAGAAAGTAGGGCAACTCTTCCCAACCCAGCAATTCCACAGAGGGAAAGAATTTGTGTAAAAGTAAAGACAGAGAAAATTCCAACCAAACAAGTTCAATAATGCAGTTAAAACAGGTCTGTAAGATGTGCTATGGGAACAGCATCTGTGACATCTTCATGTCAGGCTCTGTGGGCTACTGAACTGATGACAACTCACAAATTAGAGCTATAATAACACGGCAGCTTTAATGGGGCTGTATGGACTGACACACCTTATGTTTGGTCATTTTGAGCCTAAAAGAAGTGATATTTACAACATGCCCTCTTGCTTTTTCTGACTATCTGACTGAAGATATATGCTCACAAAATTCTCACTAAGTGCTCCATTCAGAACAGAAAAACAGGTCACATTTGCATAGAGCAGAGAGTGAATGAACAGTAGTTGCAAAAAGTATGAGTCTGTGTGTGTGTGTGTGTGTGTGTGTGTGTGTGTGTGTTTAGGTATGCATTAAATAACTGTGGCCATACAATTTGCTAGTGATGTCTGTAGGAGTTCCCCATTGGTTTCCTGTAAATGAAAGTGTATTTTTGCTCATAAACCAGATTGTTGTAAAAGGAAACGAGCATAGAGACTCCACTGCTTCTCTTTGGTTGCATTTGTCTGGTTCATCTTCTGCTTACTGCTGTTTCCTGACCTGTGTGAGTTATTTGCACACAGCTAGCCCTGCTGTGCTAATTTGAACTGAGAGAGAGCATAACCCTCACAGTAAATCCAGATTCTTCCACCTTATTTCTCCACCTGGGACTTGTGCACTTGGGTTGAGAATATACAGGATTTAGGAGTGGAGTCATTAATTCATGGCATGAGAGCTTTTTTTCTCTCTTTATTGCACTTGAAAGCTGTATTGAGTTACGCAAAACCTATAGGTGCTAGACGCTGCAGCCTTCTTTGATGAATTATCCATTGGGCAACACAGTTCAGCTTTTTTTAATCCTCTGTAAGAAGAGTTAACAAGCTCAGTTTTCTTCAGCTTTGGTCTGCTGTTTGACAGCACTAACACTACTGTGATAGAAGGCAATGTCCCAATATGATAATACTGCTTTTTGCTTGCAAAATGAATCTCATAGAGAAAAAACATGTTTTAGTTAAAGTCTGCAAAAGCAAACAGTGGAGGAAATAAATATTTGACCCCTCACTGATTTTGTAAGTTTGTCCAATGACAAAAAAGTGAACAATGAAAAGTTTAATAGGTTAGAGTGGGAGTGAGATAGCAGTGAGAGATAAGAAAGCAAAAAGAAAAAACAGAAAATCGCATTATATCAAATATATAAATTGATTTACATTTCACTGCGTGAAATAAGTATTTGATCCCCTAGCAAAACAAGTCTTAGTACTTGTCGGCAGCACACAGGTCAGGCGATTCTTGTAGTTGATGACCAGGTTTGCGCACAGTACATAGCAGGAGGAACATTGGTATACTCCCCTTTGCAGATCAGCTATAAATCATTAAGTTTTCGAGGCTGTCATTTGACAACTCAAAGCTTTAGCTCCCTTCACAGGTTTTCTATGGGATTAAGGTCCAGAGACTGGCTAGTCCACTCCATGACCTTAATGCACTTCTTCTTGAGCCACTCCTTTGTTTCCTTGACTGTATGTTTTGGTTCATTATCATTCTGGAAGACACATGATACATTTTCAGTTTCCTGGCAGAGGGAAGGAGGATTTCACTCATGATTTTATTTTACATGGTCCTGTCCATACTCCCATCAATGCGGTGAAGTTGTCCTGTGCCCTTAGTAGAGAAACACCCCCAAAAGCCTAGTGTTTCCACCTTCATGCTTATTAACAATGGGGATGGTGTTCTTGGATCATAGTCAGCATTTGCCTTCCTCCAAAAATGGAGGAAGAGTTGAGTTGAGGCCAAAGAGCTTGATTTTTGGTCTCATTTGACCATAGAATCTTCTCCCAAACACTCTCTAAATCACTCAGGTGTCCATTGGTAGACTTCAGATGAGTCTTCACATGTGCCTTCTTGAGCAGGGGATCTTTCCAGACACTGCAGGAATCCATCATTTTCTTGGTGTCTGTGGTCCCAGCTGTCTTGAGATTGACAAGCTCCTCCTGTGCAGTTCTCGGTTGATCTCTCACCTTTCTCATGATTGTCCTTACCCCATGAGGTGAGAACTTGTGTGGAGCCCCAGACCGAGGTCGATAAACTGTCATTGTTTCTTACATTTTTGAACAATTGCACCAAAGCTGTTTCCTTCTTACCCAGCTTCTTACTTATGGTTTTGTAGCTCATTCCAGCATTGTGCAGGGCTACAATTTTGTCCCTGACATCCTTAGACAGCTCTTTGTTCTTGCCCATGGTGAAGAGGTTGATGTCTGTCTGACTGATTGATTGAGTCTGTGGGCAGGTGTCTTTTATATGGGTGACTAGTTTAGTCTTTTGGGGATTTTCTTTTTGATATTCTATCTCTCACTGTTCAAATAAACCTACCATCAAATTACAGACTGTTCATTTCTTTGTCAGCGGGTCAAATCATTATTCTTTCCACTGAATATTTGATGAGAAGTAAAAAAACAACAGTAACTAGTACTGAAAACATAATTATGTATTGGAATGTCGTCATCATCCTTAATTTAGCTCATAATTGCCATTGTATCACAGCGAAAAATAATGAGTAGTATGTTGTTTGTCTTAATCAAACAGCTCTATTTTAGTGAAATAAGACTATGAGATCTGTAGTGCACAGTGCTAGGGGTAGCCTTGAACATTCAGGCAATGTACTGTGGCCTGGATTTGTATACCCCCTACTGTGAATTCAGCCATCTTTCATAAGGGTGTTTATCATTATCTCTTATAATCACATTCACAATGGGCATGTTGATAAAATGAGGCAGGAATACAAAACAAACTAACACAATTGTATATATACAGCATAAATAAGTAATTCATGTTTTTTCCCCTTTCTTTTTATAGCTCCTGAAACTGTAAATATCTTATTAATTTCTTTTGAT
>JBBIGC010160779.1:0-16693 GCA_037576955.1 Lepidarchus adonis
TAAGATAATACATAATATGTAATTACACCATAATGTAAGATAATACATAATATGTAATTACACCATAATGTAAGATAATACATAATATGTAATTACACCATAATGTAAGATACAGAAAATAGTTTAGTTTAGAATACTAGCTTTGGGGGTTAGTGGCAGGAGTTAAAATCTTCTTTTTCTGGGCACTAGGAAGGACTTTAACTTTCATTCTTCGGATTACAAGACCGACGCTTTGCGGGTTAAGCTACTAGTACAGGATCAGTTGAGTCATTTGTTTTCATATCAGGCAATTAGTGGGTTAAGAAGGAGAAACAGTGCGAAGTACAGAAGTGATGCTACTTGGCCAATGATGATAAATGGGTGTTCTACAGGCATGCCTCCAATTCAGGTAAGGATAGCAACATCTGCAATTAATGTTCAGAATAGGAGTTGAGATAGAGGGCGGAAGGTAAGTGCTCGTTGTTTTGAGGTGTGGAGGACAGGAACAAGTATTAGGACAAGAATTGAGGAGAGAAGAGCTAAGACTCCGCCCAGTTTGTTTGGGATGGATCGGAGGATTGCGTAGGCGAATAGGAAGTATCATTCTGGCTTAATATGTGGTGGCGTAACTAAGGGGTTAGCAGGGGTGAAATTTTCTGGGTCGCCGAGAAGGTTGGGGGAGAATAGGGCTAGCGATGTTAGTCCGGTAAGGAGGATTAAGAAGCCCAGGATGTCTTTGTATGAGAAGTATGGGTGAAATGGGATTTTGTCCGCGTCTGAGTTTAACCCGATAGGGTTGTTGGAGCCTGTCTCGTGGAGAAATAAGGCGTGGAGGGCGGTAGCAGCCACAATTGCGAATGGAAGAAGAAAGTGGAAGGCAAAGAATCGGGTTAAAGTGGCGTTGTCAACGGAGAAGCCACCCCAGATTCATTGGACTAGGGTGTCTCCGATATAGGGGACTGCAGACAGCAGGTTAGTAATAACTGTTGCGCCTCAGAATGACATCTGTCCTCAAGGCAGGACGTAGCCCACGAACGCTGTTATTATTACTAGAAGTAATAGGACTACGCCGATATTTCATGTTTCCTTGTAAAGGTAGGAGCCGTAGTACAGTCCTCGGCCGATGTGAAAGTAAATGCAGATAAAGAAGAAGGATGCTCCGTTGGCATGAATATTACGGATAGCCCAGCCATAGTTCACATCTCGACAGATATGGACGACTGAGGAGAAGGCTGTTGAAATATCTGATGTGTAGTGCATTGCTAGGAAGAGCCCGGTAAGAATTTGTGTCATTAGGCATAATAGTAGAAGGGAGCCAAAGTTTCATCAGGCTGAAATGTTTGAGGGAGCAGGTAGGTCAATAAGTGCGTTGTTGGCAATTTTTAGCAGAGAGTGCGTTTTTCGTAGACTGGCCATTAGAGCGTTTCTGTAGTTGAATTACAACGGTGTTTTTTCAAGTCACTGGTCTTGGTTAAAGTCCTAGCAGGAATTATGAATTATATTTTTTATCTATTTTTGATGGGGTTTGTAGTTGGTTTAGTAGCCGTAGCTTCTAACCCGGCGCCTTATTTTGCGGCCCTTGGGTTGGTTGTAGCAGCAGGGGTTGGGTGTGGAATTCTAGTAGGGCATGGCGGTTCTTTTTTATCTTTAGTATTGTTTCTGATTTATTTGGGTGGCATGCTTGTGGTGTTTGCTTATTCAGCGGCTTTGGCCGCTGAACCTTTTCCTGAGAGCTGGGGTGATCGTTCTGTTTTTGGGTATGTGGTGCTATACATTTTAATAGTGGTGTTAGTGGGGGGGTGGTCTTTAGGGGGGTGGCATGAGGGGTCGTGAACAGCTATTGATAATAAGGAGTTTTTTATAGTGCGTGGGGATGCGATTGGTGTTGCGTTAATTTATTCCTTTGGGGGTGGAATGTTAGTAATTTGCGGGTGGGTCCTTTTGCTGAGTCTTTTTGTGGTGTTGGAATTGACTCGGGGTTTAAGTCGAGGGGCACTTCGAGCGGTTAGGAGATAATAAACAATACTGCTAGGATGTTAGTCAGAAGAAACATGGTTAGGTAAGTTTTAATAATCCCTTGTTGAATGTTGCTTGTGGAAGTGGCGAGTTTAATTTGGGCAGAGGATAGTCCTTTTGGGCCGGCTTTTTCTGTTCATGTTTGGTCTACGAGTTGGGTTGCGATCAATTGTCCTAGGGTGAGATTAAGTTTAGGGGTAAGTCGGTGGATAAGAATAGGAAAGTAGCCCAGTATATTTGAGAATTGGAATGGGTAAAGAGTTGGTGTAATTTTTAACTGTTTTGACGTTATTGTGGATAGTTCTAGGGCGATTAGAAGTCCTGTTACGGTTACTGCTAGGGCAGCTAATTTAGTAGCGGCAGGTATGGTTATGATGGGTGTTTTTAGTGGTAGAAAGTTTGAGGAGATAATTAGTCCTGTAACAATGCTGCCCCAGGCTAGGCGTTTTAGGGGGTTAATAATTGCAGGGTTATTTTCATTAATGGGTGATATAGCAAGGAACCGTGGAGTTCCCATTGTGACAAGGAAGATCATCCGCAGGCTATAGGCTGCGGTGAAGGAAGTAGCAAGGAGAGTCAGGAGGAGGGCTCAGGCGTTAAGGTAGGAGGTATTTAGGGCTTCAATAATGGCATCTTTTGAGAAGAAGCCTGCTAGGAAGGGGGTGCCAATTAGTGCTAGACTGCCAATTGTTAGGCAGGATGATGTTAGCGGTATAGCCTTATGAAGTCCACCCATTTTTCGGATATCCTGTTCGTTATTTAGGTTGTGGATAATAGAGCCGGAGCATAGGAATAATATGGCCTTGAAGAAGGCGTGTGTGCAGATATGTAGGAATGCTAATTGTGGGAGGTTGAGGCCGATAGTGACTATTATTAAGCCTAGTTGGCTGGATGTGGAGAAAGCGATAATTTTTTTTATATCGTTTTGGGTAAGTGCGCAGGTGGCTGTAAATAGGGTGGTTAGGGCGCCCAGGCATAGGCAGGTGGTTAGTACAGGTTGGTTGTTTTCTATTAAGGGGTGCAGCCGAATGAGGAGGAAAATTCCTGCCACGACTATAGTACTTGAGTGAAGTAGGGCGGATACTGGGGTTGGGCCTTCTATGGCTGAGGGTAGCCAGGGGTGAAGGCCAAATTGGGCTGATTTTCCTGTTGCGGCAAGGACTAGGCCTAGCAGGGGCAGGGTTATATTTTGATTTTTGGAGAGAATAAAGATTTGTTGAATTTCCCATGAGTTAAGGTTTGCTGCGATTCAGGCTATACTTAAGATTAGCCCAATGTCTCCGACTCGGTTATAAAGTACTGCTTGTAGGGCAGCTGTATTTGCATCGGCACGCCCATACCATCAGCCGATTAACAGGAAGGATATGATGCCAACGCCCTCTCATCCAATGAAAAGTTGAAATATGTTGTTGGCGGAGACTAAGATTATTATTGCTATTAGAAATAAAAGTAGATACTTAAAGAAGCGGTTAATGTAGGGGTCTGAGTGCATGTACCAGGTTGCAAATTCTAGAATGGATCAAGTGACGAACAGTGCTACTGATGTAAAGATTAAGGAGTAGTGGTCAAATTTGAAGCTGGTATTAATGTCGAAGGTCAGGATGTTGGTCCAATGCCAGTTTGAGACAATGGTCTCCGTTCCCTGGTCGAGAAAGATTATTAAGGGGAGGAGGCTCACATAGAATGCAATTTTTACAGCTGTTTTGGCATGGGTTGCAGTTCATGTATAAGATTGGGGTGTTGGGCTCAGGGTTGTGAGCAATGGGAAGAGAAGGATGGCAAGAGTCAGGACGAAGGAGGATGAGAGGAATAATGGAGTTGCATGCATAGCTGTTACTTGGAGTTGCACCAAGAGTTTTTGGCTCCTAAGACCAATGGATGAGCTATTATCCTTTAACAGCTCGAGGAGAGTTATGGATTTTAACCATAAAGTTAAGAGTTAGCAGTTCTTGCTGTCTCAGGAGACCACCCTCGGTGGACAAGGGGATTTTAACCCCTATTTCTAGAACCACAATCTAGTGTTTTTTTAAAACTATGTCTACAGTAACATCATCCTCATATAAGTTCTGGTTTTGCAATAAGTAGAACTACAGGGATTAGATGGAGAGTAAGAAGAAGATGTTCGCGAGTGTGTGAGGGTGCGAGGTTTGTAATGTGGTCCGGGGTGGGGCCTCGTTGGGATATTAGGAACAGGTATAGTGAGTAGGCGGCTGTAATTAGTGTGCCGGCTCCAGTTGCTAGCAGGGTTCATGGTGACCAGTTGAATAGGGCTGTAATGATGAGTAGTTCCCCCATTAAATTAGGGAGAGGGGGTAGAGCAAGGTTGGCTAGGTTGGAGATAAATCACCATGTGGCTGAAAGCGGAAAGATTGTTTGGAGCCCGCGGGCCAAAATCATTGTTCGGCTGTGTGTTCGTTCGTAGGTTGTATTAGCTAGGCAGAATAGGGCGGATGATGCTAAGCCATGGGCAATTATAAGGACGATTGCTCCAGTGAATCCCCATGGGGTTTGAGTTATGATGCCCGCTGCGACCAAGCCCATGTGGCTTACAGAGGAGTAGGCAATGAGAGATTTCAGGTCAGTTTGACGAAGGCAGATGGACCCAGTTATAATTACTCCTCAGAGGGCTAGGATAATAAATGGGTACGCTATTTCTTTTGTCAGGGGTGTGAGGATAGTTATTACTCGCATTATTCCATATCCACCCAGTTTCAAAAGGATTCCGGCTAGAACTATGGAGCCTGCGATGGGTGCTTCTACGTGGGCCTTTGGGAGTCAGAGGTGGACACCATATAGTGGTATTTTCACTAAAAATGCTATAAGGCATCCTATTCATCAGATTTTATCTCCTCATGAGGAGATAAGGAGGGGTGGAGAGTGATGAAGAATTATTAAAGACAGGGTCCCCGTATTTTGTTGGAGAAGGAGGAGGGCAACTAGGAGAGGAAGAGAGCCTACTAGTGTGTAGAATAAAAAGTATGTGCCTGCATTGAGGCGTTCCGCTTGATTTCCTCAGCGGGTAATAATAATTAGCGTTGGGATTAAGGTGGCCTCAAATATGATGTAAAATATAATAAGTTCGGTTGCGCCGAATGCTAGAATTAAGAAAAGCTGAAGGGAGGCCAGCAGTGAGACATAGGTTCGCTGGCGGCTTAGTGGTTCAGGTCCAATGTGATTTTGGCTGGCAAGGATTATGAGAGGGAGGAGTCAGCAGGTTAAGACCAGGAGGGGGGCGGATAAGGGGTCCACCCCTATATAGGTATTTGAGGTCACCCAGCCTGCCTCTGAGTTCCATTTAAGTAAGCTCAGGCTAATTATTGAAATTAATAAACTTTGTGCTGTAGCAGAAGTCCATAGTCATTTTGCAGGGGCAAATCAGATCGTGGGAAAGAGTATAGTTGTTGGTAGCAGGATTTTTAACATTGTAAGAGGTTAAGGTTTCGCAGGTGGTCTGTGCCATGAGTTCGGGCCGTAGCGACTAAGAGGGCTAAGCCGGCGCTGGCTTCGCAGGCAGAGAAGGCTAATAAAAATATTGGGGAGGAGGAGAAGGCGGTCGTTTCTAGCTGTAAGGACCATAAAGCCAGGGCGATGTAGAGGGAGAGCATCATCCCCTCTAAGCACAGGAGTGCTGATAGAAGGTGAGTGCGGTGGAAGGTCAGGCCTATTAATGCCAGGACAAATGCTGAGGAGAAGCTAAAATGTACGGGTGTCATAAGAGGGTTGTGGAGTCTAACCACAGTTTTTTGAGTCGAAATCAAAGGTCTTTCTTTGGACTAACCCTCTATTCTGCTCACTCAAGCCCTCCTTGTGCTCATTCATAAATTAGTCCGAGGGTTAGAAGAATGAGGATAGTTGCACTTCAAAAAAGGGTTTGGGTCGGCTGGAGAAGCTGATTACCTCACGGGAGGGGAAGAAGAAGGGCGATTTCTAGGTCAAATAGCAGGAAGAGGATAGCAACTAGAAAAAATCGCAGGGAGAATGGCAGTCGTGCGGACCCCAGGGGGTCGAAGCCGCATTCATACGGGGATAGTTTTTCTATGTTTGGGTTAATTTGTGGAAGTCAAAATGATAATAGAGCTAGGAGAAGTGAGAGGCCGACAGAGATTAGAAGGGTTGCTGTAATTAAATTCATTATTCTTCCTCAGATTTTAACCGAGACTAAATGGTTGGAAGCCACTTGTACTAAATTAATACTAGAAGAATATGAGCCTCATCAGTAGATAGAGATATAAAGGAATAGCCAAACTACGTCAACGAAGTGTCAGTATCAGGCAGCTGCTTCAAACCCAAAGTGATGTTGGGATGTAAAGTGATATTGAAGCTGGCGAAGAAGGCAGACGGCTAGGAATGTTGAGCCAATAATGACATGAAGGCCGTGAAATCCTGTTGCTACAAAAAATGTGGAGCCATAAACGCCGTCAGCAATTGTGAAAGGGGCTTCGTAATATTCTATTGCTTGAAGGGCTGTAAAATAAAATCCCAGGATGATGGTCAATGTTAGAGCCTGGATGGCCGGCTTTCGTTCGCCTTCTATTAGGCTATGGTGGGCTCAGGTGACGGTTACGCCGGAAGCCAAAAGTACTGCGGTATTTAGAAGGGGGACCTCAAAGGGGTCAAGTGTGGTAATTCCTGCCGGGGGTCAGCATCCCCCCAGTTCAGGGGTGGGTGCGAGGCTTGCGTGGTAGAAGGCTCAGAAGAATCCTAGAAAGAAGAAGACTTCGGATGTAATGAATAGGATTATTCCGTATCGTAAGCCTTTTTGGACTGGGGGTGTGTGGTGCCCTTGAAAGGTACTTTCTCGGATAATGTCTCGTCATCATTGGTATATTGTAAGTAGGAGGAGAATTAACCCCAGAACCATCAGCGTAGTTGAGTGGAAGTGGAATCAAATAGCGAGGCCTGATGTTATTAGGAGAGCTGCCACTGCGCCGGTTAGAGGCCAAGGGCTTGGGTTAACTATGTGATATGCATGAGCTTGGTGGGCCATTATGTATTTTCCTGTAGGTATAAACTTAGTAGAAGAACAAATACGTATGCCTGAATTATGGCTACTGCTACTTCTAGAAGCGTTAGAAGGAGCAGTACGATAGCGGTTAGAATGGCTACTGTTGTAATTTTGGGTAGGAGGACAAGGGTTGCTGTGGCAATTAGTTGAATGAGTAGGTGACCAGCTGTTAGGTTTGCGGTGAGTCGCACGCCCAAGGCTAAAGGTCGAATAAATAGGCTAATCGTTTCGATGATGATAAGGACCGGGATCAAAAGAATCGGGGTACCTTCTGGTAAGAGGTGGCCTAGTGCCGCGGTTGGTTGATTTCGTATCCCAATAATAACTGTGGCTAGTCAGAATGGCAGCGCTAAGCCCATGTTGAGCGAGAGTTGTGTTGTGGGGGTGAAGGTATAGGGCAAGAGGCCCAGTATATTAAGTGACAACAAAAGAATTATTAATGAGGTTAATATCAGGGCTCATTTGTGTCCGGGCTGGTTTAGAGGAAGGAGAAGCTGTTGTGTAAAGCGATTAATAAATCAGGCTTGGAGTGTTAATATACGGTTACTCAACCACTGGTTGGTGGGGGCAGGGAGTATAATTCAGGGGAATGTTAGTGCGATTGCAATTAATGGGATGCCTATATATGTGGGGCTTATAAACTGATCAAAAAAGCTTAGTGTCATGGTCAATTTCAGGGTTCTGGTTTTGGTTTTTCAGTACTTAGCGTTGTTGGTTCATTAGGGAAGGTGTACTTAAGCACTTTTGGGGGGATAATAATTAGAAAGACTATTCAAGAAAATAGGAGGATGGCAAATCATGGGGATGGGTTCAACTGGGGCATGTCACTAGAGGTGGTTGGGAGGCACCAATGTCTAGCTTAAAAGGCTAGCGCTGAACCCTGTTTAGCTTTCTAGTGAGGCGTCTTCAAGTATTAGTGAGGATCAGTTTTCGAAGTGTTCGAGTGGGACGGCTTCAACTACAATAGGTATAAAACTGTGGTTAGCCCCGCAGATCTCTGAGCATTGTCCGTAGAACACGCCGGGGCGAGAAGCAATAAAGGCTGTTTGGTTTAGTCGTCCTGGAACCGCGTCTATTTTAACCCCCAGGGCTGGGACTGCTCAGGAGTGAAGCACGTCTTCAGCTGAGACTAGGACCCGGATGGGCGCTTCTATAGGAACAACCATGCGGTGGTCTGTTTCAAGAAGACGAAATTGTCCAGGGGTTAGGTCTTGGGTTGGGACTATGTAGGAGTCGAAGCCAAGATTTTCGTAGTCGGTGTACTCATAGCTTCAGTATCATTGATGGCCAATAGCTTTTACGGTCAGGTGGGGGTTATTAATTTCGTCTATTAGATATAAAATTCGTAGTGAAGGGAGGGCAATTATGATAAGAATTACTGCGGGCAGAATTGTTCAGATAATTTCGATTTCTTGGGAGTCTAGGATGTACTTATTAGTAAGTTTAGTAGAAACTATGGCGACAATAATGTAAAGCACTAGAGTGCTGATTAAAAAAACGATTATTAGTGCATGGTCGTGGAAGTGGAGAAGTTCTTCTATTACTGGAGAGGCCGCGTCTTGGAATCCTAATTGTGAGGGGTGTGCCATTAAGCTGAGAAGCTTAAAATGCGCAGGAGTCTAACTTGCAATTTTGCCTTGACAAAGCAATGTAATATTTTACTAGCATTTTATAAAGAAAGTGGCAGAGTGGCTATGCGGCTGACTTGAAATCAGTTTATGGGGGTTCGATTCCTTCCTTTCTCGCAGTTGGACTTGAACGAATGCTGGTTCCTCAAATGTGTGGTACGGGGGAGGGCACCCGTGGAGTCACTCCACATTGGTGGAAGCAAGTTCAGTGGCTAGAACTTCTCGTTTGGCGGCAAATGCTTCTCATAGGATGAACAAGAACATCACTACTGCAATGAGCGACACTAAAGAGCCGATTGAGGAGATTGTGTTTCATAGGGTATAAGCATCTGGGTAGTCAGAGTACCGCCGAGGCATGCCGGCTAGGCCTAGGAAGTGCTGAGGGAAAAATGTTAGGTTTACGCCAAAAAATATAACGCCGAAGTGAATTTTAGTTCAGGTGCTGTGCAGGGTGAAGCCTGTAAAGAGTGGGAATCAGTGTACGAAAGCCCCTATAATAGCGAAGACAGCCCCCATGGATAAAACGTAATGGAAGTGGGCAACTACATAATAGGTGTCGTGGAGAACAATATCTAGGGATGAGTTGGCCAGGACGATGCCAGTCAGTCCCCCTACTGTGAAAAGAAAGATAAAACCCAGGGCCCAAAGCATGGGGGTGTCTCATTTAATTGAGCCTCCGTGGAGGGTTGCTAGTCAGCTAAATACTTTTACTCCTGTCGGGATTGCAATAATTATTGTTGCAGATGTGAAATATGCTCGGGTGTCAACGTCTATTCCGACTGTAAACATGTGATGTGCCCAGACAATAAAGCCCAGAAGGCCGATTGCTATTATTGCCCAAACCATGCCTATATACCCGAATGGTTCTTTCTTGCCAGAATAATAGGCTACAATATGCGAGATCATCCCAAAGCCAGGTAGAATTAGGATATACACTTCTGGGTGGCCGAAGAATCAAAACAAGTGTTGGTAAAGAATTGGGTCTCCCCCTCCGGCGGGGTCAAAGAAGGTGGTGTTTAAGTTCCGATCTGTTAGAAGCATTGTAATTCCTGCGGCTAGCACGGGGAGGGAGAGAAGTAGGAGAACAGCTGTAATTAAAACAGCCCACACGAATAAATGGGTTTGGTACTGTGAGATGGCAGGGGGCTTCATGTTAACAATGGTTGTGATGAAATTAATTGCACCAAGAATTGAAGAGACTCCTGCAAGGTGAAGAGAGAAGATAGTCAGGTCGACGGAGGCGCCTGCGTGGGCAAGATTTCCGGCAAGAGGGGGGTACACTGTTCAGCCTGTCCCGGCCCCTGCTTCCACCCCTGAGGAGGCCAAGAGAAGAAGGAAGGATGGTGGGAGAAGCCAGAAGCTTATATTATTTATTCGGGGGAATGCTATGTCAGGGGCGCCGATTATTAGGGGCACCAGCCAGTTCCCGAAGCCGCCGATTATAATTGGTATCACCATGAAGAAGATTATTACGAATGCATGTGCTGTGACAATAACATTGTAAATCTGGTCGTCTCCGAGGAGGGATCCGGGCTGACTAAGCTCTGCCCGAATTAGGAGGCTAAGAGCAGTCCCTACTATACCAGCTCAAGCACCAAAAAGCAGGTAGAGGGTGCCAATATCTTTGTGGTTAGTTGAAAAGAATCATCGTGTAATTGCCACAGGTAGGATGGCCGAGCGCTTAGGCGGTGGGTTGTAGCCCCTCAAACAGAGGTTTAAGTCCTCTTTCTACCAGTCAGCCCCGTAGTGTAAGGCACGTCAGATTGCAAATCTGAAAGCGCAGAATAGCCCCTGCCGGGGCTTTCCCCGCCTTTTTAGGCGGCGGGGAAATAGATGAAAGCTCGCTGGCTTGAGCGCTTAGCTGTTAACTAAGAGTTTGTAGGATCGAGGCCTTCTCATCTAGTAAGGCTTTAGCTTAATTAAAGTGTCTGGGTTGCATTCAGAAGATGTGGGGTAGAGTCCTGCAAGTCTTATTCAAGAACTAGGAGATTTTAACTCCTGCTTAAAGCTTTGAAGGCTTTTGGTCTTGTTGATCCTAAGCTCTTAAAAGAATAGGGCCGATAAGGCCGGGGTGGTGGGGAGAAGGGTGAGGGCTGCAACGGTTAGGCTTGATAGGGGGAGGGACGCTTGGGTGTTGGGGAGTCGTCATGGTGTAAGAGAATTGTTTGTATTTGGTGCCATTGTGAGGGTTATTGCGTAACAAAGACGGAGGTAAAAGTAAAGGCTGAGTAGGGCAGCGAGGGCTATGATGGTGGCTGTGAGAGGAAAATTTTGCTTGGCCAGTTCTTGCAGAATGAGTCATTTTGGCATGAATCCGGTGAGTGGGGGGAGTCCACCGAGTGATAGCAATACTATAGTGGCGGTAGCCGTGGTGATTGGGGCTTTAGGCCAGCATAGTGCTAGTGTATTAATTTTTGTTGCGATTAAGGATTTAAATGTTAAGAAAGCGGCTGATGTAATAATAATATACGTTGATAGGGCAATAATAGCTAGTTGTGGCATAGGTTGAATAATAATAATTATTCAGCCTAGGTGGGCGATGGAAGAGTAGGCTAGAATTTTACGTAGTTGGGTTTGGTTTAGTCCTCCTCAGCCCCCAACTAGGGCTGATGTAATTGCTAGCATGGTTAGTAGTGTTGGGTGTATCGATTGGGAGCTTTGAATTAGTAAAGAGAACGGGGCTAATTTTTGCCAGGTGGATAGAATTAGTCCAGTTGTCAGGTCTAACCCTTGAAGGACTTCTGGTAGTCAGAGGTGGAGGGGGGCGAGACCAATTTTTAGTGCGAGTGCTGTTGTAACTAGCACTGACGGAATAGGGTGGAGTGTGTGGGTAATATTTCACTCACCTGTAAGTCATGCGTTGGTTATAGTGGCAAACAGGATTGTTGCTGCTGCTGTTGCCTGGATGAGGAAGTACTTGGTTGCAGCCTCTACTGCTCGCGGGTGGTGTTGTTGTGCTATGATAGGAATAATGGCTAGTGTGTTGATTTCAAGTCCTATCCAGGCAAGAAGTCAGTGGGAGCTTGCGAAGGTAATGGTTGTGCCTAGGCCAAGGCTGAAAAGGAATATGGCAAGTACGTAGGGGTTCATTAGTAGGGGAAGGATTTTAACCAACATTTTTGGGGTATGGGCCCAAAAGCTTATTTAGCTGACTCTACTAGGAAGTGGTGTAGTGGTAGCACTCGGAGTTTTGATCTCTCAGGCATGGGTTCGAGTCCCTTCTTTCTAGGAGTCGGGGGGATTTTAACCTCCATTGGTCACTCTATCAAAGTGGCCCCTGGGCATTCGGGCACGGCTCCTGTGGCTATAATTGTGGTGGCAGGCCTGCAAATGCGATTAGTAGAGTTATGTGTCATAGGATTATAGCTAGTGTAAGTGGGAGGAAGTTTTTTCACACTAGGTGTATTAATTGGTCATATCGAAACCGCGGGTATGATGCCCGTACTCATAAAAATAATACGGATAATAGGGCGGCTTTGGTCATCAGGTTAATTGAGGTAAGTTCTGGAATTGTTGGGATATGGGATGCGCCCAAGAAAAGGATGGTCGACAGGGTGTTTATTAGTAGGATGTTAGCATACTCAGCCAGAAAGAAGAGGGCAAATGGGCCTCCGGCATATTCTACATTGAAGCCAGAGACTAATTCGGATTCGCCCTCAGTTAGGTCGAATGGGGCTCGATTTGTCTCTGCTAGGGTTGAAATATACCATATAGCTGCTAACGGCCAAGTTGGGATTAATAGTCAGATGGGCTCCTGGCTGGTGTTGAATATTTGTAGGGTAAAACCTCCTGTAAAGATAACAATGGAGAGCAGAATTAGTCCTAGGCTGACTTCGTATGAGATTGTTTGTGCTACGGCCCGCAGCGCCCCGATTAGCGCATATTTTGAGTTGGAGGCCCACCCAGAGCCTAGAATTGAGTAGACTGCAAGGCTAGAAAGGGCGAGGATAAAAAGGATCCCCAGGTTTAAATCGGCGATTGGATAGGGAATTGGTATGGGGAGTCATAATATGAGGGCTAATGTAAAGGCTAGCATTGGTGTGGTTAGAAATAAAAATGGGGAAGAGGTTGATGGGCGGACAGGCTCTTTCAAAAAAAGTTTTAATCCGTCGGCAATTGGCTGAAGTAGGCCGTAAGGGCCTACTACGTTGGGCCCTTTTCGCAGTTGCATGTAGCCTAACACTTTTCGTTCAACTAATGTCAGAAAAGCCACTGCTAGGAGGACAGGGATGATATAGGCAAGGGGGTTAATGAGGTGGGTAATTAATAAAGCTGGCATAGCTAAGGGGGGGATTTGAACCCCCGGGGGAAAGGGCTTAGGCCTTTTGCATTTATCCGGACTCTGCCACCTTAGTAGTCCCTTATCTTGGGGTGGGTTGTGCTCTTCCTTTGTTTTATTTAGTTGGCTTCATAAAATTGGAGGGGGGCGTACTTAGAGCATGGGCCCTATTTTTTCGGTCCTTTCGTACTAGAAAAAATAGCGTTACAGATAGAAACTGACCTGGATTACTCCGGTCTGAACTCAGATCACGTAGGACTTTAATCGTTGAACAAACGAACCCTTAATAGCGGCTGCGCCATTAGGATGTCCTGATCCAACATCGAGGTCGTAAACCCCCTTGTCGATATGGACTCTTGAAGGGGATTGCGCTGTTATCCCTGGGGTAACTTGGTTCGTTGATCGGCCGTAATGGCCGGATCTCTATGGTCAGATATTCTGTGGCTTAGAGATGTCTCTCTTAGCTTAAGGGGGTGGCCCATTCCACGTGGGGGTTTTGTTTTTCCCCATGGTCGCCCCAACCGAAGACTTGGGCCAGTTTCCGTCGTTCTATGATCCATTTTATTTGGTTTTATGGATGGTTGGCTTTTTGTCTAAAGCTCCAAAGGGTCTTCTCGTCTTGTAGGTGTATGCTCGCTTCTGCACGAGCAGATCAGTTTCATTGACTGGAGAGGGGAGACAGTTAAGCCCTCGTTTCACCATTCATACAGGTCTTCATTTAAAAAACAAGTGATTGCGCTACCTTAGCACGGTCAAGATACCGCGGCCGTTGAACACTTTTGTCACTGGGCAGGTAAGACCTCCTATACGTTGAAGTTTGGCAGGAGGCGATGTTTTTGGTAAACAGGCGAGGCTTGAGAGTGTTTGCCGAGTTCCTTTCCTTTCTTTAAGTCTTTCCTGGGGTGGCGCGCCAGTGTGGGGTTAACGATGGGGTTTGTGGGGTTTTCTAGTTTAACGGTTTTGGCCACATTACTCTCTTTAGTTGAGTTCGTTAATTATCAGTGGTTGGTCCGATCTGACTTACACTTGGGCCAGGAGAAGGGGTGCCTTCTTATTACTCGTTTTAGCAGGTTCTCCTCTATGACTGCATGGAGGGGCCTAATATAAGTAGGGATTTTGGAGATAGTACTGAAATAATGGATTGTTTTTCTGCTTGAGCTTTAACGCTTTCTATACAGATGGCTGCTTTTAGGCCCACTGAAGCAGGGATCTTAATAAATATAGTCCTTAGTCTCCTGTGCAAGGTTGTGTCCTGTGTCAAAGGGGCTGTACCTCCTTTGACTAACTCTCATATTTTTCTCTGGTTCATTATTAGCTGGGCTTGCGAGAAGAGGAGTATGAGGCTGAACTTCTATTCATTTTTTAGGCAACCAGCTATCACCAAGCTCGGTAGGCTTGTCACCCCTACCCAGGAATCTTCCCACTCTTTTGCCACAGAGACGGGTTGGCCCTAATTTGGCTGTTCCGGGGTAGCTCGCTTGGTTTCGGGGTCTTGAACTAAAGTGCTCTTTGCTCAAATGTGACTGGCTAAATCATGATGCAAAAGGTACAAGGTTTAGTCTCTGCTTTGTGGGGCTTAAATGGGTTATTTCATTTCTTTTTCAGCTTTCCCTTGCGGTACTTTCTCTATTGCTTAAAAGTGCCTTTTTCGTCGCCCGTACTAAGGCAGGAGAATGGTTTAGTTTGGTTTTTTGGTGTTTAGAAAATTAGTGTAAATAGTGCTGTTGCGGTTTTAATTTTGAAGCTAGCTTTTTAGCTCAGAACGACCCAAGTTGCATGGATGTAGTCTCAGTGTAAGGGAGATGCTTGGCTGCTCAGCCACGTTCTGATGTTCCAAGTACACCTTCCGGTACACTTACCATGTTACGACTTGCCTCCCCGTCGTGTGATGTTGGCTTGTTAGCTACTAATTTAAATAGGTTTTGGGGAGGGTGACGGGCGGTGTGTACGCGTCTCAGAGCCTGTTTCAAAAAAACACTCTAATTTGTTTTTACTACTAAATCCACCTTCAAACACCAGATTTCATGGTGTGATTCGTTATATTCTGTAGTAGAAAATGTAGCCCATTTCTTCCCATCCCGTAAGCTACACCTCGACCTGACGTTTTGAGCTATGCTCATTTTGCTTACTGTGGGGCCTTCATAGGGTAAGCTTGCGACGGCGGTATATAGGCGGCAGGGGCAAGGGATGGTGAGGTTTAACGAGGATTATCGGTTTTAGAACAGGCTCCTCTAGGTGGGATTGAGACACCGTCAAGTCCTTTGGGTTTTAAGCTAGCGCTCGTAGTCCCCTGGCGAATAGAATTGTAAGTTTTCTATTGATGTTTAAGGCTAGGCATAGTGGGGTATCTAATCCCAGTTTGTTTCTTAGCTTTCGTGGGGTCAGTGGGTTTAAAGCTACTTTCGTGTTAGGGCTTATTCTTTCCGTAGCGCGTGCGACAGCTTGGGAAGTTTTTGGCTTTATTTGTGAGAAGTTCTTAACCACCTTTTACGCCGTTTTTTATCAACTAGAGTCTCTCGTATAACCGCGGTGGCTGGCACGAGTTTTACCGGCTCTTTTAGTCCTTACTAAGTCAAGTTTTCACTTATGGCTTAATGTTTATTACTGCTGAGTTCCCTTGGGGGTGTGGCTAAGCAAGACGTCTTGGGCAAGTTGGTGAGCCTGATGTCAGCTCCTCATCTCCGATGGGGGGATTGAGGGCATTCTCACGGGGGTGCGGATACTTGCATGTATAGGTTGGACTAAAGCTGATAGTAAAGTCAGGACCAGGCCTTTGTGCTTATGAGACTTCTTAGGGTCCATCTTAACATCTTCAGTGATATGCTTTGAATTAAGCTACATTAGCCAAGGTTGTACAATACACTCGTTTAATAGTTGTGAGAAGGTTTTTGTATAATAAGGCTGTTAGGGTTAAATCAAGAAATTAGCTGTGTCGGCAGGGGAGTTGCTAATGAAATGGTTCTTTTGCAAAATATTATTAATAGTAATGTATATTAACATATCTCAATTCGTTGATGTGCGCTAGTCGAGTCATACCTGGTTTTGGGGTTTGACAGGATAATATATGAACTCGCTGGGCGTAGGGGGGTAGGGGGGTTTGTCGAAAAAAAACCAAAATCGAAGTGCGCTTTAGGAAGAGGGGGTATCTTAGAGATTAGTGGGGGTTTAATCAATTGTTTATGTACTTGATATAAACATATGTGGTTATCTAATTCAATGTCTTATAAGCTTTACATTAATTATGGTGGGGTCCAAGGAAATGTTCTACCTTAATTTATATTACTTTGAAAGTGACCAAATGTCAAATGAAGGTGAACGAAAAAAGAGAACCCCTATGCATATGAATGAATGCCTTGGCATGGTGGGTTATGAATTATCGATACTCATCTCAATAATCAAATGCTCATTGATATCAGTTATGGGGAGTTTCCATTCTATGGCCCTGAAATAGGAACCAAATGCCAGTAATAGATCAATTTGTGAAACCCTCACATTTTTTGTCCCTGACCTATCAAGGATTATTAACATTGAGGTATGAGCTGTTGGTGATCTCTTACTACATTAATATTTTGGGGTCCAATTTTAGTTGGGTTTTACAAGGAAAATGTGCTGATTGGAGTTATGGGGACCATTCAATTTATCAGGTTTAGTTATTTTTTTTGTAGGAGCTAATATAATGCTTTATGTTTTTTTTTTGGTTAGATCTTGTTTCTTGAGTGTACTGGATATTTTAATGTAAGATAATACATAATATGTAATTACACCATAATGTAAGATAATACATAA
>JBBIGC010160789.1:0-16692 GCA_037576955.1 Lepidarchus adonis
GTCGTCTGCATTGTTGGGTCTGGTGTCTCTTATCTTCCTCTTGACAATACTCCATAGATTCTCTATGGGGTTCAGGTAAGGAGAGTTTGCTCTGATTTGTTGAAACTTTTGATATCTACAGAAATATTCAATGTCTTCTCAATTTTCTATTGTGGAATATTTTTCTGAAATTTGCAGACTGGTGTACATTTTTATATTCTCATATGCATTCAAGAGCTTAGTGTTTAATCTAATCTAGGTGGAGAAGTAAATTTAACTGTCAAATGAATTTAGCTGCAAAAAAAATTAAGGAGGGATTATATAAAAAATTATATTGATGAATTTTACATTTACAGAAAGCTTTTATTTAGGTTACCCTGTATAAATAAAAGAAGAAAACTTGAAACACAAAACAACATATAACCAATCAGGTTATTCAGCACCCACTCATCCAGACGCAGAACGCTTTTTGAATTGGATTAATTAATACACTCATTTAAATAGAAGCCTTTGCCAAGTGAAATTAGATTTTTGGACTGCATCTGGGCTCAAAAAAGACTTGATCAAACAACTATGGAAAGTAGCCTCAGGTTCAAAAAAAGAAAAAAAAAACAACTGTGACAACATCCTTAGACTTAGAAGCCCACAGCAATGGACTTGCATTCAATTAGGGCATTGGCACTTATCTCTAAGCAACCCATGAACTTAAGAGCAAAATAAATTTGAACTTATCTGCACATGCCCTAGAGCATGAGTGAATGAACATGCCCCATAGAATTTACTTTTAAATGAAAATAAAAAAGGAAAAAAAAAACATTTACCCTATGTAGCCCAAAGCAAGAACAATACTTTGCCATCTCATAATTATTCCACTTTCTTTCTTTTTTTTTCTTTTTGGAAAAATAAATGTTTCTGTTCAGCAGAGCGTTGAAGCCTGGAGAGAATGCTGTCTGATCAAAAGTTGAGATTAAAGGATAGTGGGGGAGGACGTGGGGTCCCAAGGGATTGATAACATCAGAAAGCAGATTAAAGTCCAATTCATCAGCAATGAGTGCACAACCAAATAAATCTCTAATTGGGAATCACAAAGGTTTGACCCAAGCTCTCACTTACAGTATCTCCCAAAAGATAATACCCCCCTTACATTTCTGTAAAGATTTTATTATATATTTTCATGGGGCAACACTGAAGATATGACACTTTGATACAATGTAGTCAGTGTATAGCTTGTATAAATGCTGTACCCTCAAAATAACTCAACACACAGCTATTAATGTCTAAACCACTGCCAACAAAAGTGAATACACCACTAAGTGGCCTTTTATAGTGACAAATGATCCCGTACAATGGGTTTCTGGACCATATTTTCTATAAACCTATTGACTTTCTTGACTACTTTCCCTGCTTTTGTAAGTACACTACTCCGGACAGTGTCATGGTCAGGAACTGGTCTGGTTAGATCTGGAGGTCGTACCCTGTGATAGTGATCAGGGATCTGGGGCTCATCAGTGTCTAGGACAGGATCATCCTTTGCTTTGGTAAAATCACTATAACAACTGGCTGAATCAAGGGCTGTGTCACTCTGAGGTTCATCGTCATCAACGGGAGATCCTTTCTGTGTGGGGACTGGGTCAGAAGTGTTCTCTCCTAGGTCAAACAAAGGACTGGCAGAGCTGGAAACCATATCAGGCTGTAAATCAGGTGAACCAGCAACTTGATCATCATCTATCTCGTCTACTCCGCTGTGCACGTCACGTTCTCCTAGAATAGCTCACCACCCGCAGAATTCCCCTCAATATGATAGCCAGTGCCAGAATGTACCCACAAAGACCCCCCTGCCAAACTACTAAAGTCGTCTGGCTCTCCACCAACACTGAGACCATCATCATCAAATGAGTCCTCCAATGGCTGATTTTGTAATGTATCCTGGACAGGAAGGAAAGACACAGAAGGTTTCTGTGTACAACCTTAAACTGGTCAGCAGCATTTTTGATTCTGTAAATATGAGTCTTGGGGTTTCTCTCAACAACTGTATAAACCATAGGTTCCCATTTGTCCGCTAATTTCTTCTTACCCCGTTCCCCTTTGTTGGAAATCAGCACTCGATCACCAACTTGTAATGAGACACCCGTTACCCTCTAATTGTACTGGCGAGTCTGGTGTTCCTGCTCTTTGGCGGTGTCCTGCTGAGCAATTTTGGCAACCTCTGTCAGGTATGACAGAAGGGTCTCAGAGTATCTGCTAAAGTCGACCACAACAGGATCACGCAACACAGTCTTGAATACAATGGCCACAGGAAGCCTTGGGACACGGCCAAACATCAAGTGGAACGATGCCTATCCTGTGGTCTCATGAACGGTGGCGTTGTAAGTGAAGATCAGTGTCTGGATCTGTTGTGGCTATTCTTGTTTGGCTCTCAGTGGAAGTGCTCGTAGCACGTTCCCAAGGGTACGGTTGAACCGTTCGGTGCCGCTGTTGCCCACGGGATGATAAGCAGTAGTATGGGACTTGGAAACGCCAGACAGTTGCAGCAGATCAGACACCAGCTCACTCTCGAAGCTGGGCCCCTGGTCTGAATGAATGCATTCAGGGTATCCATATACACAGAAAATACGATCCCACAACTTCCTTGCAACCTGTTTGGCAGTCTGGTTCCTGCACAGAAAAGCATAAGCCATCTTGGTGAAGTGATCAGTTGCCACCAGAACATCAACCGAACGTTTATGTTTGTTCTCAGCTGACCAGAAATCTATGCAAACAAGTTCCATAGGAGCAGAGGTTTTTATACTCTCTAATGGGGCTCTTGCCGCAGGTTCTGGAGTCTTGGCCAGCACACACCTTTCACAGCACCGCACATATTCTTTTATATCCCTTTCCATGTTGAGCCAATGAAACTGTGTCTTGCTAAGTGGAGAGTGCGAGCCTGACCTTGGTGTTGTGCCAAATCATGGACTCCTTTCAATGCCTGACTCCGCAGACTCAAGGGCAGAACCAACTGAAGTCTTTTGGTTTTACTCAATGGATCTTTTGTTTCCCTGTACAATATACCATCTCGCAATCTGAGTTTCTTCCAGTGCTTCAGCATTGCTAGAAATCCCCCACCCATGCCATGTTTTTCTCGTCTTGAAGGACGCATCTTGCGGAGTACATATGGCAGAACATTGAAGATAGTAGGATCCTGAAGTTGGTGATCCTCCATTCTCGCAAGGTAAGAGAGGGCAAAGTGTCTTGACCAGCGGGTGGAAGCTGTTGAACATGCTGAGCAAGAGGGGTGGCTCTGTTCACGACATTATCCTCCCAATCACAGTGGTGCAGCAAGGCAGCCTTGACTTCCGATGCACTGCATGGACCCGCTAAGATAATCTCTGATTGTTGAATCACCTGAAGTTGTTGGATCCCAAGTCTGAAGGTGTCCTGTACTTTTTTAGCTGCAGCACCTTCAGCTTCCTGCACTAGACCATCATAGGGTTCCCGCATGAGACGTTCACTGATAGATGAGGTGAATGGGTCACGACTAAGAGCATCTGCCACTACATTCTTGGGGCCTGGAATGTATTTCAAATCAAAGTTGTACGCAGACAGCTTAGACACCCACCTTTGTTCAAGAGCATCCAGTTTGGGCTTGGTCAGTATGTGTGTGAAAGGGTTATTATCAATTCTTACCAATCCGTCCTGACCTCCTCTGACCCGCTGTTAAGGCAAACAAGGGCTTAGTGATTGCTGAACATCCAGAGATGAAACTCTGATAAAAGAACACCATGCCCAGGAAGGATTTAAGCTTTTTCACTGAAGGAGTGCAACCATTTTCCTCCATTATGGCCCCTTCTGGCAAGTTGGAAATCACATGCACCTTAGTAGGGTCCACTGCAACACCATTCTGGTCAAAAACATGACCCAAGAACTTGACTGACCTCCGAAGCAGATGACATTTCTTGGGGCTTAGCTTTAGGTTATTGTCTCTCAGTCTTTGAAAGACTGCATGAAGCCTACTCAGAGCTTCCTCCTCGCTGGGGGCGAATACAAGGAGATCATCCAAGTAACAAAGCAAGCTAGCAAAGTTCAAGTCCCCAAAATAACTCTCAAACAATAATATACTGTAGACAATTTGCACTCTTGACCTCTTAAAATCTTAATTAAATTGACTGAGTGCTAGACACATAAACCATCCCACACTAACTAACCAACATTGAATGATGGTGAGTGAGATGAGCTTCCCGCGGTGATCGAGATGACATTGTTGCTTATTGGATCCGGGTCACGGCACCAATGTAACCCGTCTTGCCCACTTCTGGGTGTGAGTCACACCGTTCTGCACCCTCTGCGTTGTGTTACACACAAGACTGACCACCGGACTGGATCTTTGACCGTTTATTGGTGCTGTAACAAACAGACAAATATGAGATGTGTGTGTTGAGCTTCTCACAGGCCTGTTCCCCTCCGGCCATGCAGAAAAGGCTTATTTTCCCAGTTTAATGTATAAAATGTACAAAAACACACAATCTGGTCAAATGACCACTAAACAAAGAAACAGATCCTCAGTTAACTTAAACTCATACACACATACAATACAAAAATAATTAAATTGCAATGAACAATACATGTTGGTATCACATTGGTGCAAATCTCATTTGCAATAAATTAACAGTATTTAAAAAAAAAACCTCTTCATACCTATAACAAACAGACAAATATGAGCTTTGACCGGCGCGTGCATGCATGTCTGCGTAGTGACATTGCGTGCACACACAGACTCATGAACACACGGGCAGGAGATTACAGCCAGTGCATAACGAAAACACCCAAAAGAAATATATATATATATATATATATAACAATAGAAAATGGGAACGTTTTGGTGAAATTTTCGCTATCAACTGCTACACATGCAGCTGCTTATCTGAGCGGCCTTGATTCACAAAGGCCAGTTATGGACGTCTGCGGGCCTTACTAAGGCCTGTTTGATCAAAGGTGAGAGAGCCAGCAAAGTACTCGGTGCAGGTGTGCGGCAAAAAACAGATCACCCGAGAATTGAACACGGGCAGCACTGGGTCACAACCAGTGGCACTACCAGGTGAGCAATGTCACGGATGTAGGTGATGGCTGTCAGGGCTTAGAGGACCAAAACCTAGAGGGGGAAGCCTTTAGAGGAAAATAAACTGAAAACCAACAAAGTGGTAAACACTAACAAAACAGAAAGATTATGACGCTAAAATACGAAATTCAAGGTTTCAAGACTCTGGTCTTGTGTATCCACCAGATACTGTCCTCCAAGACTCAGCCCGAGGCCAGGGCGACCAGGCTTCTTATGGTGCAGCCTGACGAGGGGCTGAGGAGCCCTAACTGATTTCCAGGTGACGCCTGATGAGAAAAATGTTCCACCACTGTGGGATCAAGACATTAAAGCATGGTGACCTACCTTTACAAACAGGTTTAAATCTAGAAGCAGGACAACAGTCTATTCGATGTAAAAGGCCATTAGTTGTACACATAGTTCTGATGGAAGATACTGAGGTAGTGAAGAACTGAGCCCCAGGATATCTGAAATGTGAAACTAGTATTTTGTGTCTGATTTTGGCCTTCACAAAAATTCAATGGAGTGCTGTAGTGAGTAGAGGAGTCACATAGGAGTATTTCCAGAAGTTATGGCCTGTAGCATTATGAATGCCCTGTAGAGATGTTCTTTCTGTGACTGACAAGTATCAATTGAATGTCCTGGCTTGTATGTTAAATGGTGGCATCATAAAGTGGTTTCTCTTTTCATGATATGGATGGCCAAAAGTACGTGGACACACCTAGTTTTTGAGGTTACCAGGATTTTAAGCCACACTCATTTTAAACAGGGTATAAAATCAAGGACATAATCATGCAGTCTCCCCAGGCTAACACTGGCAGCTGAATGGTTACACTTAAGAGCGCAGTGACATGATCATAGGATGCTACTGTTGCAACAAGTCAGTTTATGAAATTTCTGCCCTGTTATATCTGCCCCAGCCTGGAAGTACTAGTATTGTGAGATGGTTGTTGACCACACCAAGTGCTAAAGAATGTAGTGGGTGTCCTCTGTTACATAATTTATAATGGAGTTCTAAACAACCTTTGGGAGAAACATCATACACAGGAACTGTTAGGAGCTTTATGGATTTTCATGGGTGAACAGTTGGATAAACCTAGGATGACAATGGGCAATGTTGTGTAAACCTGGCTGTGGAGCAGGGGAAATGTGTTCTCTGGAGAGGTGAAACACTTGAGTATCTGGTAGTCTGATGGATTTGGCAGATGCCAGGAGAAAGCTTCCTAACAGAAATCATATTGCCAACAGTACATGTTTTGGCCCCTTAGTTCCAGTGAAAAGTAATGTTAATGCTTTGTATAATTACTTTATACACGTTCAAGCAGATTTAAAGATGTCAGGAACCAAAATTGGAAAGTGGATATGTTCCCAAAATATTGGTGATAGAATATAACCAAGGATCTAGTTATGTCATTTCAATGTTGCCATAAAATATATATATATTTATACATATATACATATAATATACAACTTGATTGCAGTCCATCTGTGGTAAATTCAGCTGATTGGTCATGACTTTGAAATGTTCACAACTTTCTATAAAAAGTCCCATAGTTGACAGTATATCTCGGAGCACAAACCAAGCCATGAATTTCATGGACTTTTCTGTAGACCTCTTAGACAGGATTGTATCAAGGAAAATTGCTGCAGCATTGAAGATCCTAATGATCACCATGGCCTCCATCTATAAATGTAAGAAATTTGGAACCACCATGACTCTTCCTTGAGCTGTCCACTCTTGAGCATTCAGGGTAAAATGACCTTAGTCAGGGAAGTGACCAAGAACCAAATGTCTACTCTGACAGATCTCCAGCATTGCTCTGTAGAGAGAGGAGAACCTTCAAGGAGGTCAACCATCACCCATTTCTGCTGCACTTCACCCATCAGGCCTGTAGGGTAGAGTGGCCAGACAGCTTGTCTGGAGTTTTCCAGTAGACACCTGAAAGACTCTCATTAGACCATTTCTCTGGTCTAATGAAACAAAGATGGAACTCTTTGGCCTGATCGCCAAGCATTACAGTATGTCTGGAGGAAACCAGGCGTTGGTCATCACCTGGCTAATACCAGCCCTACAGTCAAACATGGTGGTGGCAGCATCATGGTATCATGGCAGCATAAAATAGCAAACTTTAATCAATACTAAAGTATACAATGCAATTTTAAATATGGTTTAAAAATCAAATAAGTTGGTAATTTTGTTGGTTTGGCTGAGATTTACATGTATGATAAGTCAGTAGTTGCTAGTTTTAGAAAAAAAACTGCTCACTACTAAACTATTAACATTAACAATATTTTTTTCTTTCCAGTCTAGAAAATTACTTCACTATGAAAAGTGTTTTGTATATAATAATATACCTGATCATTTGAATTCTAAGCTTTCTGGAAACAAATATCAACGCTATGTATTATGCTTAGAGTTTTTATTGACTTATCTTAATAACAGTATAAAATACAACAAGAAAAAAATACATTGATTTTAAAAATTGCTGTTTTGTGATTCCATAAATTGTTCCCTGCCACTATACATACAGCATGTTACTGTCATACCTACAGTGAAATCAGACTATAACTAGCTAATCTTTAAGAGGATGAGTAGGCTTTTATTCGTTGTCCCCCTCCACCCCCCAGTGTCAAACTCACAACTACGCCCGTGGTAGACATGAATAGGAAATAAGCCTAGCAGAAATAAGTAAAAACTAGGCAGTTCCACAGAAGGCTTAGCATACAAACTCAAGGCCCTGCAAAGACCAAGAGAAAATCCCAGGCTATTTAGAATGCAGTCTGGCGAGAATTTGGATTAGACATGGGTGCTGAGGATTCAGTAGAGGTGGAGCAGGGTGGTGTAAGTATAGCAACAGTTGGAATGCTAAGTCTTATAAAAACTCAGAAATCTTGACTCCAGAATAGAGCAAAGTACCTCACCACATCATGCTATATATAAAGGGTCTAATTTATTTCAGCACTCATTTGCAAGTAGTCAGATCTTCTCTATGCTGAAGCCTGGTGTTTCATCAAGCTTCTGTTGTGTAAACGTCTCGCACTGTGTTGTAATGTACAGTGCCAGGTCAGATGGTTGACCAAGAAATGTGACAGCTGTCCTAATATGATCTATCAGATGACGCCAGAATGACAAAATTGAAAGAGATCAAGGCAAAGGATGGATAAGGCTCATTTTCGATGAATTTGTAGTCAATAAAACTGACCTCACTTAAGCATACAATACATCTATCATCTATCACCATGAACCAAAGCTGTTTTAGACTGAGAAGTGATGTTTGTCATTTTTAGATACAAAATCTCATTCACACAATGATGTATGAGAGTAAGTGGTTTTTGCATAAAGAACACTCACAGAACCAAAAACAACATTATAATAACCCAAACCATGCACTACATACAAATCAAAACATTAGCACATGTCCCTTTTAAGAGATTTGACGGGCTGTGGGCGACATTGACCAGTTACTACTCCTGCAACACTGCAGCATTATCAGCATTTTCCAGCCATGCTGATGTCTACCTTTCCCTGATTGTTTAATGTCTTGTTGAATTACTGTCCTTTAGGGATAGTACATGTATACAGCAAATTAGCATTTACAATGCATTTACCACCTGGACTTACTCTTACTTTTCTTTTGTGCTAATCATTACTTATCATTATATACAGTATTTAGCATGGTAGAAAACTTTTCATACATTTTTCAAAAATTTTAATTAGACTTAAGACTTAGTAAGGGATCGACAGATATTAATATCACATTTTCAGAAGTTGGAACAGTTTGTAAAAGCCATTAAAAACAAGAATCTGTGATTAGTTACTTCAATTGAACTGACAAAATATAAAGAAAAAAAAAAGTGTTTTCACTAATATATTTTGTAGCTGTAAACAAATGATGGCTGTAATACTGTGCATTAAAACAAGAAACTAGGAGCAGGAATCTCAGGGTATGATATGCGATACTTGGCCCACGATAATGATTTCACGATGTGCATTAATGATAGCAATGGTATTTTCAAAAACTCACAAAAACTTTAACCTTTCTGATTATAATATGTTAACTAATGAATTTTGTAATGTTAAAGGTACATAATGACCAACACAAACTGTTAGATATATTAAAGTTATATTAAATGTACTTCAGCCAGAAAATTTTTATACATCAGCATATAAGTATCAGAGAACTGGAAGAGTAACCATGAATTATTTGTCTATTTGGGAGGGAATGTTTATAAATGAAAAATAAATTCAACATTGTCACGTGAGCAAGGACATTGATATATTGCCAAATTAATATTTTGTCCCACCCCTAATGTTTACCACTGTGTTATCACCATCTTTTTATAATGCTCTTGTTCACCACTTCTTTTGGAACTGAGGAGTCTAACTGTTGTAAAAGCAAACTGAAATGTCGCCCATTCTTTCTTCATAAATCAACAGTTCATGGTCGCCATTGTCTGAGTCTACTCTTCATGAAGTTCCATACATTTTCAAAAAGAGAATGGGCTGCTTCCAGGCCAGTAAAGCATCTACACCCTGTCTATGAAGCCACACTGTTGTAGGGCATAGAGAATTAAGCTTAACATTTCTACTTGAAATGACTATGGACTACCTGAAAAAACATATCACTCTGTTGGCAGCATCTCTATAAAACATATGCTGCCATTAACTCACCAACTTCTCCTGAAATTGTTGATTTAAAACATTTTATTGCCCAGTACTATTTTTACATTCCCTAAATTTCCATTCATTTAATAAACAAATTTGTAAATTGTGCAGAACTATCTTCACTTCCCTACAGCAACAAAAACTACATTTGGCCAGGTGTGCTCAGACGTTTGCAATTATATTATATAAAAATATACGCACAAATAAATGCAATTAATAAATACTGTAAGGAGTGCCCACTGTATTTATCATTCAGATACATTAAATCTGAGTTTGCTCATTGCTTGCCAGTGGATAGGTTGTTTGTTACTCTGCTAAAGGTTGCTACACAAGAGTGACAGACTCCTTCCTTTTCTCTAGTGATTGCTTCAAATGACACCCCATACTAAAACTTTGAAATGGCCATGATTTGAGTTTTGTTGCCACTTCAACAGTGTTTAAATGGTAGTTCTTCTGAGACAATCCAGCCATAGCTAAAAGCGGAGTTGAAAGGTCAGTGATTGGCATTCATCCCTCTAGCCTTTAGCATTTTCTATCCTCTATTGATGTGACTGTGAGTTGTGTAAATGGAGCCCATTTCTCCAAAGTGTCACCAGTCATTACTTCAGCATGCTCCTTAAACAAAGGATTTTCTTCAACCTTAGTGCTTTTTATTCCTAAAGAGACATTTGGTTACAGCCTGGAGGCCATCAATGTGGTCATCTCATTAGAAATCCCCAGCACATCCAAATGTCTGGCCTTCCTCTCACTACTCCAGCCACCTAATGATACTCAAATGTCAAACTGGTATATTCCTAATCTCTCTGTGGTTGTGTGGGTCAGAACATTGGCACTTTCTGCCTGGGGACCTTCTACACAGAGCACTGGCACCTTCTGCCTGTGGACCTATTACATTGCAGTCCATCTTGTAGTAGTTGTTTTTAGCTCATTAGTCATCCGTAAGTAAAATGCAAGTTCAAGTCAAAGAATCAATGTGGTTGGTCAATAATATTCCATTTTTTTTGGGCCTTGTCTTGGTTTTAGTTTAGCATTGGGTTGGGCCTAAGTCGTTAACCTTATTGATTTTACATTTTAGGTCATTTGGCAGATGCTTTGATCCAGAGTAGTGTACAGGGTGAGTTGTTGGGGGTTTTGTGTCTTGCTCAAGATCACTTTAGCCTGCTGGCTGGATCCAGGAATCAAACCTGTGACCCAAAAACACTACAAATAAATAATAAAGACACTTAAAGTTGTTTATATGGCATTCTAGATGTTATCGCTGTTACATGAATATAATCTAAACTCTTAAATTGTCTTTATAATGTGTAAAGATGAGAAATATCTTCAGCAACTAAGAGTGGCATCATTTGGAATATGTAAAAGACAACTGGAATAAAGTGATATGCAAAGATTCATATAATATGTGAATGATGTCAGCTAGTCATCTAATGGCTTGAAGTTTTAACTACTCGTAGAAAAACTACACCCGAAATAGGCATGCATGACAAATTATGCAATATTTTATCAATTGAAGCTTATAAAATGTTTATCTAAGACATTTCACTTAGACTCTTTATGATCATAAGACCTTCCATAAAGGAAACATGCAAAGCAGTTATTTTTGGACAGAGAGGTGTTAATTTGCTTTGCGTTTTAAATATTGTGTTTTAGTTAATGCTTTTGTTTTGTGTCTGTTTGCACACTTGCTTCAAATTGTTAAAAATTGTTGTTTATGACAAAAATTACTTGCAATTTGAACTGCTATGTGGACTGTCATGTTCTCTGAATTCTGATTTAACATCAAGGTCACTGTGCACAATGGTTTATAAACACTTTGAATTCACTACTGACTGCAGAGCAATATAAGCTGTTGCTTCCTACTGTACCCTTGAGGATAACATCAAATCATTCTTTGGTTATTGAAATATTTTCAATGGGCTGTCGCCACTCTTCAAGAGAACTAATCTTCAGTTTAGTCTTCAATTACAGATGCTTCAAATAAACAAAGCGAGCATGAAGGGAATCTTAAAGGCAAATGGTCTTGCTGTGAATTCTGAATCTCATTTTCAAGTAGGACTATATTAGTATGTTGAAAAGACTTAGGACAAACCCCATTTCCTGAGATGTTGGTATATTTTCCAATAAAAACTAACAAACAAAGAATTTAAAAATATTTTTCTTACCACATTATGTTTTTTAATACTATACACAAATTTAGAATTTACTTACTGCAACACACTCAACAAAAGCATTGTGTTATGTCACCTTTCCTTTTAATAACACTTTTTTAATCATTTGGAACCAAGAATGCTAATTGTAGTACAAACCATATTTTTTGGAAAACCATTTGTATAAGTGATAAATGCAAAATTTTGTTTAAGTGATAAAAGTTAAAAGAAAAAGAAAAAATACAGTGTTTTTATCAATCAGCTTAAATTTGATATCTGCATCAAACTTTTGCTGAAACAAAGTGAAAAGTTTATATAATCAAGTTATGCCATTCTGACATGTCAACATTCCACAGTTAGCAGGTGAGCTGGTAATAGGTGAAGAGAACATGACAGGATTTAAAAGGAGTACCCACCAAAAGCTCAGTCTCTCTAAGCAAAGAGGAGATGGATCACTTCTTTAGAGAATTATAAATCACTTAAATCACAAAATAACAATTTCTCAGCAAAGGAGTACAAAGAATTGAGGTGTTTCATCATCTGCATTACATAATATTGGGAAAAGTTATAAAAAATTATAATCTAGATAAATTTCAATCCCTGTTGGACAAGGCCTGAAATCTTTGAGCCCTCAGAAGGCACTGAAGGAGTTACCATCACCAGTGCTACTGTGATAAATATAATTATTACAGTTTACTGCTGAATCAAGAAATGCAGCCTGAAACAGTATAATTCAAAGAGTAAGCTAAACAGAACAGAAACAGTTCTTTGGACCCAAGCTAATCATGAACCAAAATGCAGTGAAAATGTGAGACAATTCAGGCTGTTACCAGTGAAAGATGCAACATCCATCATGGTACAGGGGGATCAGTGAGCACTGCATGGGTGTGACATGGAGCCTTATGTAGGGATTTTAGAGAGACATATTCTGCCATCTGCCAATTTTTTTTTTTAGAAGTCTATGGTTATTTCAGTGTCAGAGCATGTTTCCTATTGAAAATGTATAGACCTTTATTAAGAGGAGAATCACACAATGTCTGCCACTAAGTGTCTTGGGTAAGCAAGAAAGGACGAAAAATCCAACTGATTTACAAAATACCACATTCTTGTTTTATTGCCTTCTATCATTTCTGTATATGGAATTAGTAGTTTTACAATTGAAAATCGCGTCCATTCTTTCTTGATGTAAGATTTACACAGCTCGAAAGTCTGTAGCTGCAGTTGCCTGAATCTCCGCTTCATGATGTGCCATGCATTTTTAATAGGACACAGATCTGGACAGGCAGCAGTCCAGTCAAGCCGCAGAGTGTGGTATGGTAATGTCCTGCTGAAAAAAGCATGGACATTCCAGGGAGAGTCATTACCTCAATGGCAACACATTTATCTATAAAATTTGATATATATTCCAGTTAATGGTGCCTTTATATACCTGCAACTTACCCATGCAGTCGGCACCAATATGCACCCATACCGTCACAGATACTGCTTTTGTATGATAGCAATCTGGATATTCACCTTTCAACCTGTTTTTTTCTCCAGAATTAACTGAAATACCCATTTTGATTTAATTTGTATTTTTTTCCATCTTTTGAGTGTGTTGCAGCAATCAAATTAAAAAAAAAATCCAAATTTGTATATATTTACACAATACAAATAAATTGGTATTAAAGCTACTGAGAATTTTGTCTCAAAAAAAGATAGATGTGAATTAACAAATCAGATTTTTGCCCCAACTTCTCTAGAAGTGGGGTTTGTACAAATATAGAATAAATAAATAAATACAGAATAAAACATTAAACATATCAGATGAGTTATAGTATTGCTGTACTGTATATGCTGTATAATCTCTAGAGCAACTTCAGGAAGCATGTGCGAACAAAAACATCTCTTATCTCTCTTACTTAGTTTCCAGTTCTTACTCACAGGCTTATATTTTATTTAGGGAACCAGATGGGAACCATTCAACAAGGCACCGTCCATTTTCTGCCTGAAACAGGTGTCAAGACGCTTCTCAACAGATTTTTACAGTGAGAAGTGAGTCACCTACAAAGCAAAATGCTCCATGACTAAAATAGTCCATTGCTAATGACACAGAACTGCCTATCTAGGTCACATATGGTGTAGCAGAGAAGGCTTTAAATTTGACTTTCTGATTTGGATTGAATATAGAATATTTTAAAAGTGCAATGTCACATTTTCATTTTTGACAGTGCATCAAATTGCCAGTCTGCCGCTCAATTGCTAATACTAACGTGAGGCCACCAAATGGCTTTTTACAACATCAGAATAGAAAGTTAAGTGCCTGTTTCTTTCAATCATGGTCAGAAGTTTTTTACTCCAATTCATACATTCCAGCCTTTACATCCATTCCAGTACTACAATTAACAATTTTCTTTTCTTTGTGGTCCAGTGTGTGTGTATTTATATACACTGCTATAAAAATTAAAGGGAACACAAACACAGCTCGCATTGATGAGCTGCACTACCTGAGCCACTTGTGTGGGTTGTAGACTCCGTCTCATGCTACCACTAGAGTGAAAGCACCGCCAGCATTCAAAAGTGACCAAAACATCAGCCAGAAAGCAGAGGAACTGAGAAGTCATCTGTGGTCACCAGCTGCAGAATTGAGGATGTCTTGCCTATAATTTCCACCTGTTGTCGATTCCATTTGCACGACAGCATGTGACTTGCAGAACTGGTGGCTACCATATACTTTTTTGCCCGATTGTAGATTAACAGTGTAAACTAAGTTAAGATTTCAGTCTGATTATATTTTACGTATACATTTATTCACTTTTATAGATATGTGTCTGAATAAGTGAAATTAAATGTATGGTGTATGACTCACTAGCACAAGGAATTACTATATGTACTGACGGCGCTCACATTTTTGTTTACTCTCTTTATTTTGCTCCAAAATGTTTGTACACACGGGTCAGAGTTTCCCCCATATGCACACATTCTGCCAAGTTTGATTTTATAGATCGCAATGTTTGCGTAGGAAGAGACGTATGCATCGTTTAGGTTCCACAACAGACCACAGCTAGAACCGTCTCAGATTGAAAATGTATGTATGTAGCCAATGTGTAGCCAAGGAGTATTGAGCAATTGAAGTTTTTCTTAAGCAAGAATTGGCAAATATCTTATTTCCAAATGATTTAAAATTATAATTAAAAGAAAAAAAAGTCTATATAACCTGGCAGTAAACATGCTTCTGTCCCAAATTTTTTAAGTGTCAAATTCCAAATTTTTTAAGTGTCAAATTCCAAATTTGTTTACATTTACAAAAACATTTCAGTCAGTTTTTATTGCGTTTTATTAATGTTTTCATGTAATGGGCTTTCTACTTAAAATTTTAATTAAAAATAAAGTTTTCAACTCCAATATTTAAGAAAAGGGGAATAAACCAACGTGAAAATGAACAGATACAAGGGCAGCAAAGAGTGATGAAAGTGGGTACAGTCTTACTTAACAGTCTGGGGCTGAGATGGAGAACCAGACAGAGTGGGAGAAGTCTGGGTTAGTAATGAAGTAAAGTCCTGCCTCAGGGACGAATGGAACATTTTGTTAATGTTATTTATTTATTTCCTTCCCATTCCCACACAGAAGGTTGTCGTTTTTGGGAGAAGGGTAGAACTACATAGGACAGTTTAACAAGGTTAATCTCAAGCCTTTCAAACATTGTGTTTTAATGTAACACCTGGCAGTGAGGGAATACCGACTGGTCTGAAAGAAAAATGTCAGGCAACGGTGTTTCATCTGTACTGATTGTCTGTAAAGGAAAAGGAACCTTAACATTTTGAGTGCTTTTACATGAAAACGGCTTCCTTGTGAGAATTCTACATAATGGCTGATTATGAAAACACAAAAATGACATGACTGTAGTGAACACATTTGCAGTTAATTTCCAACAGCCAAAGATGAGAAGTTCCTTGAAGTCCATCTGTATGGTTTTATTCACCAAAAACTATTGTCATCTTCACTTCACTACTTTCCTTCTTCTTATCTCTAAGGATCAAACAGACCAAAAATTTCAAGGTTGATGTTTTTGCCTTTTAGAAAGATAAATTGTGCCTAATTCTTAAAAGCAGTCTGGACAGAAACACATCATGATAGAAAAGTGGATTTAAATGATGCTGTCTTTCAGCTAAATTTATATACACAGTGTGGCTTGTGGAGTAAATGGAAATTTTGAAATGAGAAGGCTTTTGCTGACATACCTCTGTTTTCATAGATAAGTCAGTATGTCAGAAGCAATCTATACTGTTAACACTCAGTATTCAGTTTAATGATGTTTGTATACCTGAATCGCCACACATTTGCCCCCAGTTTGCTAACTCGTGTGACCAGGGTGCTTTCTGTGCATAGTCGTATATTTTCCCTCTGTCTGCTTAGCTCCAGATTTCTCCCACAGTCCAAAGACATGTTTGTCAGGTGAATTGGAAATGCTCAAATGCCCTGAGATTGTTTGCATGAATTGTGTGTCTACTCTGCAATGGCAATCTTTCTAGGGTGTTGCTCTGCCTTTCCCTCTGAGTGCAGGAATAGGTTACTATTCCAGAAAATGAATGAATGAATGAATGAATGAATGAATGAATGAATGAATGACAAAATGATTTTACTAATTGGGTCTAAGCTTCCATTATTGACTTGAACATAAATATATATAACATTACAGATGCTTATTGAAATATTGTGCCATAATCACAGCTAACCGTGGTCCAAATGTGTGCAGTGTATGATGTATTATTAGAACAAAACATTGTATGTGAAAATATTTTTTCTTATTTTTTTTTTCAATTTGCTATAATGTGAACATTTATATTTAA
>JBBIGC010160804.1:0-16692 GCA_037576955.1 Lepidarchus adonis
AGAGAGAGAGAGAGAGAGAGAGAGAGAGAGAGAGAGAGAGAGAGAGAGAGAGAGAGAGAGAGAGGGAGAGAGAGAGGACCATACAAAGGTTATAAAACACTGACTGCCACTGCTAGGAGAATATTCCAACAATCAAAACTATACAGCCTACAGCGTCCTGTGGCCAGAATCACACTGAGGAAGAGCTACAGGAGGGGTGTCCAGATCTCATCCTGGAGGGGGATGGTCTAGCACAACTCACTAACTACAGCTTGCAATAAACAGGTGAGCTGAATCAGGTGTGTTTCAGCAAGGAGATCACCAAACTCTGGACAACTGCTGGACACTGGCTCTCCAGGATCAGATATGGAGACCCCTAGGCCTGAAAATGACTAACACCAGCTGTGTAGGATCAGCTGCAACTATCTTCAATAACTTTACATCTGCAAGGGGGACGGCAGAGTGGACAGTAAGTGGACACAGTATTGCTGTGTGATGCACACATTAATCTGCAGAAATTCCACTAATCTGTCAGTGGCATCTGCTGCTATGCTGAGAATGATCAACCACCCAAATAATGCTCACTCACCAGTGGTACTGTGGGGGTCCTGACCAATGATGAATTAAGACGGCTAACCAGTGTGTCAGAGACACGGATGGATTGAGGTCTGTAATTGTAAACCATGAGTCTCTGTTGTAAGTGGAGCTGACAGACAATTAGTGTAGACAGGTGTACTCAAGTAAGTGGCTCAGACCTGTTTTTGAAGGAAGGCAAGGCAAGTTTATTTATAGAGCACATTATCATACACAGGGGTCATTCAATGTGCTTTACAGAAACTAGATAAGACAAATTGGTTCAAATTTTTAAAAGAAGTAACGAGAAAATGAAAGATAATATAATGGTAGAAATAATGGTAGAAATAAATTGATTAAAAGTGCTGTAAAAATCATTTAAAAAGTGACTTTTTAAATATTGCAACAGCTCAACACTAAAGTGAGGGAGAAGCAATGAAGTGCAGTTCTTAGCATCTATTTTAAACGTGGTGCAGTTGGGGCAAATCTGGTATTAATGGGCAGTTGGTTCCAACATTTGGCAGCAAAGTGGCAAAACACCATTTCACTCAGTTCTTTTCACCACCTGCTGGCAATAGAAGTACAATAGAAAAACAAAACTGAATCATGACTGTTTACATAAACTCACATATTTGTTTTAAGTGGACTGCAGGGGAAACAGAATCAAATGCAATAAAACTGGAGGATATGGGCTCTTTCAGAATGAAAGACGCTGATGATACGCTACTGTAAAAGCTAAAATGCCACAATTTAACTCAAGGGCAGGGGCACTGATTTTACTTTCTCTAAGATAAACATGAATTTTAGGGAGAAAAGACATTGTTATGACACAGACAAATGACCTTGCCCTTTAAAGGGAGCTTGACCTTTGAGGCCTCAGCGGGTGTCATGCTTCTCCTCAGGCGGGTAAAGCACGGAACCTCAGCACGGTGCCACACAACAAGTTTGTGCTTTATTTCTCCAGAGAACTGCATCACAATTGGTGACTTAAACACTATGTTTCCTGAAAAATGATCTGGAGTGGTGCCTAGTAGTTAGGACTTTGCCCCTGAGATCAGAAGGTCGCAGGTTCAAGTCCCAGCCCAGGCACCACTGAGGAACCCTTGAGCAAAGTACCATCCCCACTTCACTGCACTGCTTCACTTCACAGCTGCCTGTTGCTTCACGTGTGCACATCCAGAGAACTAATTTCGTTGTGCTGTTAGGTAAGCCCCCCATCCTTACCTAACACCCACAAACCCACCCCCTTCTCCAGGCCGGTAAGTAAATGGTTCAGCTACCTAGAATTCACAAAAAAGCACTGCATTCAAAAGCCACACACTCAAGGAATTTGTTTCCCCCATAGTGTCTCCCTACTACATTCAACAAAACTACACACATACAGACAGTACAGTACTGTATAATTATTATGGCATTATTATCAATAATAATAAACAACTTAGTCTCTTCTTCAATATCTCTTCATTAAAGACATGATTTTTTTTTTCCTGTTTTTTTACCCTCAATGGGGATACAAGGCTGATGCAGCTTTGGAAGCGTTTTATTTATTTATTTAATTATACTTTATTATTTCCTGATGGGAAATTAGTCTCAACATTTTTCCCATCAGTATGTGTGAGTATACACACTGGATATACAGTATACACACAGAGCACTGGATGGACACTGTATCGAGTATAGACAGGTTGCTTAAGGGCACTTCAGCCTGCCTTCAGGTTCAGAGAATCGAACCAGCAATCCCATGGTCACAAACCTGCTTTTTGTAGTAACACGCAGTCCTAAATCAACACACCTTAAATCACATTGAGCAAACAGACTTGCAGACAAAAATATGAACTTAGCTTCTGCTGCTCTGTTTAGTTATTTGACATACTTGTTTGTTTTTCTCCAAGCGAGGAGCTGCTTTAGAATTCAGAGTCTCAACATGGTCTCAACACTGATACCACTCCATCCATTGAGTGGAACCTCTTTAGCTTCCTAAGTTTAAATTCCTCTTTTCCTCTCATCATCTGCTGCTCTCCTAACAAAAACATGTCTCAAAAATACATTGCGCTTTATTCTTTGTGAGAAAACAGCAGTGTAGCCTGGTCTGTCAAACAGTGCTCACATTCTGAGTTTATGTGTCTTACCCATTCACTTCTGAACCTGTAGCACATTCATCATAGTGGGTGGTGGTAATAGAAGAGCAATATAATGAGGAAATGACTGAAAATGCTAGAGGGAGCAAGTGAACCCTCCCTGAATTAAGAGCTAAATGGTTATTAATGCTAATACAATGTTTTTATAGTCTTTGGTGAAGAAATTTTCATTAGTTCTTGAATGCACATAGAAAATTAACAGAATTTACCAACAAATCTCCATATTTCTACAGTAAATGGGCTTTTGTCTGTAAGAACTTTGCATTCTGGCTACTACGTGGAGATCATTTGGTGAGATGAGTGACATATATAAGTCACTATTAAAAAAACTGTAACAAGCTGGATAGCTCTTAAAAATATATATAATATCTTTAGAAAAGGAGTGCACATGTCTGTATAAAACTAATCATTTCCAAATCACAAATTTGTACAAAATCTGCAAATGAGCATTAAACTCACTTAAGAGTACAGCTTATTGTCTCAATACCCTACAAAACATAATTTTTATTCATTGAATCTCTGAGCTGCTTATCATATTCAGGGTTCTATCCCATTTCATAGGTCTAAAGGAAGAGGAAACCCCCACTCACCAGCGCACTCACTGTCACACCTTGGGGCATCTGTAACTTACTTGACATACTCATTTGGAGCTCCTCACAGAATCCAAAGCCCCAGCACTGACAGGGAACCCTCAGTGAAATATTATATAATATTTGGGGCTTGAAAAAAGCAGCACCTCTGACCCCAGCTGCCAATCAAATTTAGGACTGTCTTACTCTCAGACAACAGCTCTAACTACTCTAACTACCAGGCCAATCACAGAAGACATTATGAATCAGCCATTCTCCATATTACAAGTTCTCTGGCAATAGTTTAGATTTATTACACTCCCACTATGACTATGTAAGATATTAAAATAATAAACATTAATAAACTAAAAAATAATAAACAATAATAAAGTACAATTAAATAAATGAATAATAAAATATAATTAAATAAAAAATAAAGTATAATTAATTAAATAAATAAATAAAAAGCTGCATCAGCCTTGTATCCCCATTGAGAGTAAAATACAGAAGAAAAAAAAAAAATTTTTCTTTGAAATAAACTATAATCGCAATATGTGCTTTTTCCACTAATGAGTGGTTTATTGTTGCCTTTGAGCGCTGAAGTAGTTGAATCTTGCCACTGAAGAAAGCCGTGTACAATACACATTTCTCCCAATAATGTGAAAACTGCATTACTTGATGCTTAGGGAGCAGTTGCAATTCTTGCTGCTTCACAGCTGGTTTCAAAGTATTGTAGCATTTTTTATTCTGAGTGTGGAAGAGATAACCGCTAGGGAGTGATCACAGGCACACAGGTTGATGCCCTGAAAAGAACCCATCTGGTACCAGTGCGTCCCCTAGTGCATAGGATGTGCACAAACATGAACCCGTGAGCGAGAAAGGTGGTGGATGGCCAGACTCACCGAGTTATCATTTACCATACTCGTTACATCCATGGTGAGTCTGGTCATCCACCACCAGCCCACTCACACAAACCCATAGTGCAACATCAGCGGTTATTCATGGCATTTTCTCCTGGAACACAGAACAATAAACAACAGACATGAACAATGGCCATTTCCCCTGCTCCCATGATGAACTCCTCCCAACAGCCAATAGGAGCACCCCAGGTCCATCACAGTATTTTAAGCAGTGTGACAAAACAATTGAAAATCTCACTCTGGTCTCACTTCACTTAGTGAATCAAAGCTGGCAACTCTGCAGAATGTCATAGTTACAGTGTTAGAAGCCACATAAGCAAGTCTATCTGATGTGGTGTGTGCTAATTTTCTGATGAGCATTCCAATGAGCTTCCATTACTTGTTAGCAATTAGCCATAGCATTCAACATGGGCCATGTTAAACATAAGAAATGAAAGGCTGCTAATATTAGTGTCATATTAGACTACCATACGTATGTATTCAGTGAGAAAAGGGTTGGCTTTGAATGTACCTCTGATTGCTGAAATGTCTGGAATAGTATGGGATAAGGCTGAAATAGGGGACATCTTTGAGCTGAGCATGGAGCCCACAGAGATACTGGCGGAGATTAAGTGGGCCAAGTTCTCCAGATAATGAAATATTGGGTCCTTCAAGAGCAAGATAACAGAGGCTGCATGTGAATGTGTGTGTGTGTGTGTATATGTGTGTGTCTGCTGGCTATCAGCTCCACAAGATCAAATGCATTTTGGTTTACATGACTTTGACCCAGCTAAACACCATTACATCCTTCTCCATTTCCAGCCAGCAGTTTAATCTCAGAACGGATCTACAGACCTTGCTTTAATGCAATGAACACTGGATGGGCAGAAAATGTCGTCCTCATGGCATAAATAGATTTCCAGGATGTGCAAAGGTCACCAAGTTCAACATCTCTGCTTTTTTCAAACAATTTATTTTCATCATTATCCTGTTAAAAATACTTCAATATTTACAAGCTTATAGCAAATACAGAGCACGAGCCAACAATTGTAACATTGTAATAATATAATATAATATAATATAATATAATATAATATAATATAATATAATATAATATAATATAATATAATATAATGTAATATTAGCATGACCAATTAGCATTGTGTATCACTACCTGTTTAAATGATCACATACCTCAAATTGTGTGGAACTGTAAGAGATCTCAAACACATTTGGTTATGTGGGGTCTCACACTGTATATACAATTATCAGCAATAGCATTGCAACCACTCATTCTGATGTTACTGAAAATCTAAACACTGTAGACTCCAGTAGAAGTTCATAAAGTTAGGGATATCTCTCACCATGATAATGCACCCTGACACAATACAAAAATTGTTCAGGTTTGGTTTGAGGAGCATGACAAAGAAGCTGACTTGGCCTTCAAATGAGCAGATCTCAATCAGATATAGCATCTGTGAAATGTGCTGGACAAATGATCCTGATCCATGGAGGCCCCACCTTAAAAAAACTTTAAGGATCTGTTGCTGATGTCTTGGTCCAGATACCACAGCATACATTCAGAGATCTCGTGTCCATATCTTGACAGACAGATGTTATTAGTCGTTTGGTTTTAATCATCAGTACATTTAAACACAGACAAAGAGTGGGCAGAATTAAGAGGAAGCTTCATAATGATCAGAGGTGGACAGTAACGAAGTACATTTACTTGAGTACTGTACTTAAATACAGTTTTTGAGTATCTGTACTTGAGTAGTATTTTTTTGGAAACTTTTAACTTTCACTTCACTACATTTGAAAGACAAAGCCGTACTTTTTACTTCACTACATTTCTGTACTTGGTACTTGTTATTTTCAGAGTAACTTCAGAGTTGATCGCAGAGCCCTGCCTTTCACAATCAACTGTACTGCCCACATGAGACTGCAAAACGTAAAAAACAAGTGAACCGCAAGCCGCCAAATACACTACAGTACAGGAAGTGTGGGGTAGTTTGCATATCATAAACAAAGAGCGTTAGCCAATCATCCATCCCCACTGTGGCATTTGACAGCTGATTGACATATAGTACAGCCAATCTGAGACCTCGTGTAACCGCGCATGCTTGGTTAATCGCATGAGCAACTGCAAAACTCCAGCTAAAAAATCACCAAATCCAGTTTATTTCTCCTGATGAAAAAAATTGTGAGGGACCCAGGACCAATTATGAAAATCACCAAAAAGTTATAAAGGGAAAGTTAAGGAACTACGTTCGGACTATGCAATTCCATTTAGTTTAAGAGTTTAAGACATCATAGTAATTGCCAATATATATATAATTTTTATATCACTTTTATTGTTGGTAGATCATTTTGACTTGGTCATTTTAAAATTAGCTCGCGAGCCAAAAAAGTATGGGCAATCCTGCAATTAATCTTTTACTTTTTTACTTTTAATACTTGATTTGGTAGTTCCTCTCCTCAGACTCTCTCACAAAACCTGGCAAATAACAGGTGAGTTGAATCAGGTGTGTGAGCAGGTAAATCACCAATCTGTACTCCAGTGAACTTGAGTTCAACACCTCCAGGACCAGAGTTTGACAACGCTGCATTACATGTCTGATAGTTTCTTCAGTGCGGCAGTGAAAAACATAGGAAACTTAAAAAAAAATGTCTGTCAGGATCTGTTTTTCAATTCATGTATTGGTCCATATGAATGGATTCTGTGAGAACAATTGATGATCATGAAATCTACATGGCACACTGTATATCATCTGATGCCTGAACACACGCTTAATGACCTGCTAATGAGCAAATAACCAATCAAACATCAGTCTGAGGGTGTGCAATGTGGGTACTCCAGTTTTTTTCTTCACTTCATATCTGGTTGCAGGAAGAAATTTGTGAAATGAAATAAATGACTCCCATCTCAGACTGCTGCTGCTGCTGGTGGTGAGCATGAGTCTCAAAACTGAGTGGGTCCTAGTTCAGACAAAATGGCTGTACAAGAAAGACAGCTTACTGTACAACTCACGTTTAATTTAATTTGGCAGCCACTGATTCTGCAAGTTGTCCCACTTAAAAAGATGAGAGAGGTCTGTAATGTTCATCATAGGTTAGGGTTAGAATCTATCATGCTACTGTAGTAACTATAGCAACATGGGTTCAGGAGGTTATTGGAAAACTGCTATTATTTAAGCTTTAAACCAAGTTATGAAAAGAGAAAGACAAACTTCAGTTACATTTACATTTACATTTACAGCATTTGGCAGACGCTCTTATCCAGAGCGACGTACATGGTGAGCAGTAGGGGGTTAGGTGCCTTGCTCAAGGGCACTTCAGCTGCTGTCCGGTTCTGAGAATCGAACCTGGGACCCTTTGGTCACAAACCCACTTCTCTAACCATTGAGCTACGGCTGCAGTTCTATACAGAAACACAGCTAAGTTCTCTGGACCTGAGCTCACCTCAGATGGACTGAAAGATGAGTTCACCTTTGAGCTTCGTTTTGGGAAAATGTACTTTGAACTCTCTGTGCCAAAGGTGAAACTGACCATCCAGACTGTTATCTGCAAAAGGTAAAAAGTTAACATCTGTCACAGTACTGAGGGGAGCAGGGCAAATCAGTGCCCGTGGGTATGAAGGTCTTATTGACTCCAAAGCATATTTTGGAATTTTAGAGGTTTTATTTTGCCATCAAACAGCATCTTTCTCCAGGAAGCCCATGGTTATTTCAGAAAACAATGTCAGGCCTCAATCTGCATGTGCCACAACAGTGCAATTTTGTTGACACTGAGTGCATGTGCATGACTGGCCTGCCATCAGTCTGGATCCGTCTGCTGTTGAAAATCTATAGAGCTTCATGGGGAGGAGAATCATACAATGACCACCTTGGACTGTTGAGCAGCTGAAGTCTTGTAAGAAACAAGAATGGGTATAAATTCCACTTGGAAATTGTTAGTCTGGTGAGAGGCAAGTTGTTCAAATGGATCACGAGGGTCAGGGTTATGGCGTTGGCTGTTTTTTTGTTGTTGTTGTTGCCGCGTTTGTCTGTTATATACATTACTAGAATGCTGTTGAACAGGTGATAAAATCACTTTAGGGAAATACTAGACTCCCACGTGAGACACTGCTGTGAGATGTGTGTTTAGTGTTTAAAGCATAAAGGACTGTGTAGTGTTTGGTGCGGAGAATTGGTGAGTAAATCAGGTGGAGAAGGGGTGGCGAGAGCATTGCTTGCTGGGAGTTGGAATCTGTTGGAATCTAACCCTAACCCTAACCCTAACCCTAACCCTAACCCTAACCCTTCCATGTAAATAACATGGAAAAAAAAACGTTCTGCAGCCTTTCATGACGAGAGACGAGTTTGGCAAGCTAACAGGGGCGAACTAATGGGGTTGGACTTGTATATACACATGGTTTTATTGGATCTTTAAAAAATATGTTCATGACCAAATGTACATACATTTTTTGTGCTTTAACCTGTTTGTAAATCAGATTAAGACAGTAAGTACATACAGTATGTACTTCCACACCAACAGCTGGAAGAGTTACCTGCCAATTCCTGAAACTATGAAAGTGATGAAAATATGGAGTTCTTGGAGACATTTATTGTATTAAATAGTTCATTTTCATGCTGAATTTGCTGGGGACAAAGAGAACAGACCCAAAATCAGATTTAACTAAGACAAGTTGCATCTGCAAGAGGTTCTAATCAATGGCACTTTATCTGTATCACATATTTTATGGACTTACTTCTAACTTAGGTAGGTAAGTTTTCCATATGACTGATCTGTAAAAAAAAAGTCCAGATTTGGGTTATTTGAGCATAATCACTTTTATCTGTAGGCACTGTTTAAATATACTGAAAAAAATCTAAAAAACTTACATGTAGATATATAATTAGAACACACACAAAAACCACATTTTGCTATAATCACAGGCTTGAGTTTGTTGGAAAACTTCTCTATCAACTTTGCACAACTAGACAGAGTAATATTTGCCCAGTTAATTGAGCCTTAATGTGGCCTTTCTTGAGAAGAGGCTTTTCACAATGGTGAAGCACTTGTGAAATTGTAACATACACAGAGTGACAACTTTTTGCAATACAATCTTGCAACTCCTTCTCTTGGTAACCTCTCTTACAAGTTTCCTCCTTGCTCTTCCATCCATTTGGCTCCTTGGGATTTTTAAAGCCTTTGAAACGTTTTGCATCCATCTTCTGCCATAAAGATGTAAATCTGTCCACAACTCTCCCTGAGACCTTTTTTGTTTGCCACCCTGTCATCAAGCAAGGAAATGCTCCAGGAACAGTTGTTTTTATGCTTCACTAATCACACTGATTACAGTTGATCACATGTGAAAGCCAGTAACCATGGTCTGCAATGGAAATGGTGGTTACTTACACTTTGGAGTTTACAAAATTGTTTAGGAGGAGGGTGATTCTTTATTAATCTCAGTTTTTTTTTTATTCTTCTGAACAGTAGCTGTGATATATTTCACTTTGATGTTAAAGATTGCGTTGAGTAAGTAAAGCTGGAAAAATATTAGTTTGTGTGTTTTTATTTAAGCTGTAAAAAATGGGAATAATTCAAAGGGGTTGATTCTTTACTATATCTATTGTAGATATGCAGACAGACAGATACTTTAATAGTGAATATAGTAAGTAAAATGGCCAATGTGCATAAAATTAACAATTATTTAATTACAAGATACACATTAGGGGTTTAAAATAATGACCTAAATAAAAGCAGAGGCCGTACAAACAGTGTAGTAGGTTCTTGCATTTTTACAAAGTGATCTGCAAACCAAATCCAAAGATTTATATTTTGAGTGTTAGATTTTGTCTGTCCCAGGAAAATGTTTTGCTCTCAGCGGGACACCCCTGTCAAAACACAGATGGATCAGAACGAAAACAGAGAAAGAAGCATCTGTATGAACACAGAAGACAGGGAAAAGGAGGGGAGAGAAAGTGAAGAGCCTGAAAAAGTACAAGAGAAAGAAAAACACGCCTCTCTCTCTCCCCATAAAAATGCTAATCCTGACTTGTGTGTGTGTCCTGGAGCTGTGGAGAGGGGGATGAAGCAATTACTGGAGCATTAGAGCGATAGCAGGCGAAATGCACTCACAGTGAGCGCTTTAATGACTGCAGTGCCATCGCTTTATTAATATGCAGACACGAATTTACTGCAGGCCCTGCATCCTTCTGATATCGCAACACACTCAGAATTTATAGTGTGCAACTAAAGTTTGGGTGCACTCTACCCATTTTTGAAAGTGAAGGTTTGATTTACAATGTTAATTTTCAATTAAGTACAAACTAGAAATGTTGAGATATTTAGTAGAATGCAATACACAGTACATTTTGCAATTCATACAGTACATTCATATTGTAATCAACAAAAGTATAAGTAAACGTTCAGGCTGACCAGTTCATTTAGAATGTTTTAAACATGAACAAATAACAAATAAAAAAATTAACAAGCCTGACACTTGTAACATACTCAAAAATAGTAAGAGATGAAGGTGTCATGATTGGGTACAAAAGAAGCATCCACCAATAGATCAGTCTTTGCAAGTAAGATGGGTTAATACTCACTACTCTGTAAAAAAAAAACCTGATTAATATACACACATGGACTCTGGCATATTTTGGCAACCCCTTATCACTTAACACTGCCAATAGATCAAGAACCTCTGTTAACCAGAACCAAATACATATAAATTCTATGCAGAAAACACCACCTTAATTTTCTAGGTCCATGCTCCTCTCTGATGGACCATGCTGTGGTCAGATAAGCCCATGTTTCAGAGACATTGAGTTTGCCATGCCAATAACAAAATTGACCTCCAAGACATGTATTATTGATGTAGAAAAAGTAGTTGGGATTTTAGACAGACATATGCTGCCATAGAAGTGATGTATTTTACCAGAAACCCCATGATTATGTGAATTTGAGATTTTGCAAGTTCTCTCACTTAGAAATCACAGAATGAGACCTGGAATTACCTTGGTAGAATAATGTTCCTCACTGTATATTCAGCTATTGCTTCTGGCCAAGGGGAACCACCTAAATTCTTTGCAAACTCATGTTGAGAAAAACTGACTGATTTGTTCTCTCATTAGGCACAAAGGCAGCAAAATGCATTGTGCCATGACCCATCTTTGACTGCAAATACAAAGTCTGGATTGGTGGATGTGCCTTTTATACCCCATTATAATAACATACCTTGCTACCAGTTCACCTGCTTATTGTGGAAGGTTTTAACCTAAAACCATTAACAGTAATTTCTTTGTAGTTTTGCCTTTTAAACAAAGGTTAAATTAGATATTTTTCACCAAGGGTCAGTACAAAGATTGCTAGCTATCACTGATATAACTATGGTTTCTGGACCGTGTAAGCAACTGAGCCCAGTCTTACAGAAAGACAACAACTTGAAACACTCCAACAGGACACATTTTGTATTTTGCAAAGTCAAGAATAATCCAATTGTAATGTACTAGCAGGACATGAAGAACAGAGCTTAAAAGTAAATAGTCTATGAGTTTAAAACTCTGTCCAAAAGTGAATAGAATAGACTGTCTAATATGAGTGAAACTCAGATCAAGTCAGATAACACTGAGTTTAGGAAGTACGATTGCGAGACAAGGTTGCCAGATAAACTTTCAAATACTCCCTATAGTGTGAAAACTCTGTCTAAAAGTAAATAGACTATGAGTGAAAAACTCTGTCCAAAAGTAAATAGACTATGAGTGAAAAACTGTCCAAAAGTAAATAGACTATGAGTGAAAAACTCTGTCCAAAAGTGAATAGACTTTTTTTGAGTAAAAACTCAGAGTAATGTGTGTAAAACCTCAGTCTAAAAGTGAATTAGACAGACAAACTCCTCAGTTTAGAGAAACTCTTTAAAATAGTAACTAATTTTATCTAAAGAAGGAGTTAGAGCTTTTTATAAAGTATAAAACTGCGTCTGAAATAAATAGACTAGGTAACGCAAAAACATGATGTAGGTGATTTTTCCACAAGTTTGTGAAGAGCTTTGATAAACAGAAGTTTTCTCCGATCCATAGAAGCCCATAGGTTGAACATCCTTGACCATGATGGATTAATTTAAATAATCCCAAATTACAATAATGAGGCATGGATGGGTTTGCATGCAAGTTTACTGAGAGAGGAAAAAAGTTTTTTCCCAAAGCCTGTCTGGGAGACCCCACCTCTCTGACGCCACTCTGAGCACCTGTGGCCTGTGTTTTGAAAAATAAATAAATAAATATATATATATATATCATCAACAAGTCATGGAGACGGAATGTTATATTGCTATTATGCAGCACCGGACGTTTCTCATGGTGGATGAATGAAGAAGACCTTACAGATCTGTAGGTTGAACTTAATACTATAAGGTAACTTCACCAGTTAGTGATTCAATTATCATCTGAAACCTATTAAACTGCGTTCAGGGAAGGAAAAAATTCTGGCTTAAATAGTCCAGATGGGAGGCCAAACCTAGATAAATGGATGGATAACCTGACCTTAGAAAGAAAATCAGGGCATCTATTAACATGGTTCGATAAATGTAAGCTAAGATGCTTAACAAAACCAGTCTATAAGAATACTTTAAATCCGAATATTAGAAATAGGGCCTTATGAATGCGCTACTATTTCTAATAGGTGGACTGGCCAAAAGAAATGGCTGAACTTACCCGCTACCCAAAACCCAAAACAAGGCTGACCCAGATAATTTCATGAAGAACAAGGCCTGGAAAATTTTGTGATACTGGCAGCAATAAGACATGAGTCATCAAGACCATTTAAACAGTTGCTAAGGCAATATGAATACTGATTTAGTATTTAAATACTTAAATTGGTAAGAGACTATGGGTACAGTTAGACTTCAAAAATGAAGTAGAAGGAGAATAATAAATCAAATACTGAAATGATACTGGCTATATTAGTGTATGGCCATGTGGAAATCAAGTAGGTGTTAGAAGTTTGTTTAATAGTCCCCAGCAACCGGTCAGCATAAATACTACATGGATAATCTCAGAATCACAAATTATATTCTGAGGTGTGGTCTAGTATTAAGACCACGGAAAGGCTGAAATACAAAGCACCATAAGTCTGATAGACAGACAAGGAGTTTTGTGGAGTCTGCAGTAAAAAGGTTGACAGAAAATGGGACTTTTAATTTTCTAGAGCAATGAAGAGGAGATAACAAGTAGGGGTCTCCAACTATTTAAATATAATGGACGGCAATAAGGCAACACAGCTCATCCTGGGGTCTTCCAGGAGTCCATCTCACCATGAGAGGTAGCAACAGGTCTATTCTTGATTGGAATGCATTAAAATATTCTGATGCAATTACTAAAATTGGGCAGTTATCATGATTATTGGGCCCTACAAACGTTTATTATTAAGATAAGGGCTGATTGGAGTGATAAATGTTAATGTTTTTCTATTGGTGACCATTACCAAAAGCAAAGCATTACAAGATCTGTCATTAATTTTATATTGGAATATATGCCCCATTTTAAACTTCATTGGGTTGAAAGAACATGGGGGTTGGATTTATAATCATTTATGATGATGATAATAAAATAAGAAATCTAGGAGTTATATCAGTGATCACCAACCACCTTGCCAGTATATACGATCTCAGTCCGTAGCATCTATGTATGTTCGAGACATAAACTTTGCCAGTATTTTTGATAAAAGTTATAGTAGAATACCATGAGATTGCCACAACAGCACTGAAAACTTATTTTGAAAGGAGCGTTTATGCGTTACCATACACAACCAGAGAGCGTTAAGGGGCAGAGAGAAAGATGTAACTCTCAAAGTTTTGCCACATTTTAGGAAGACGCTGCTAAAGTTACGTAATTACATAGTCGATTTACATTTACTATTTTATTTACAAAATACTAAAGTTTTTGTGTTGGTTGTATTATTTTATTTTTTGTTGCATTTATCTGCAAAACCTTAAAGGCCGATCCATGGAAATATTGTTTGACATTAAACTGGTCCTAAGCACAAAAAGGTTGAGAACCGCTGAGTTAGATGGGCTAAGTGTGCTCAAAAAAAGAAGAAGAAGAAATTATGTTTATGGTTTTTTTTTTTTAACTAATGACACCTGGGAAATCCCAGAGGAAGAAGAAGTGATCGCTTTCCATCACTACCGCCAATGCCAACGTCAACAATGCTCTCTATTGCCAAGAGGGGGTGTTGGAGGAAATAACCTCCTCTCGCACCAAAGACATGGATTGCCAGTAAAAATGCATTGTCCGCGGGTCCACCATCAACGGTTCGGATGTGAAAAGCAGCTTGTCTAAACTCTGAGGAAAGGACACTGAAGAGAGGCTTTTATAGCCTCCTGGAAAAAACATGACTTTTATGACTCATGTAGTAGCATGAGATATCAGCCAAAAGCTAAGATAACAGCTTTGAGTGACGCTAGAAAACAGCTAACAGGGACATACATAAGGAACTTTGTAGCCTAAACAATCTATTTGTTAACATCTCAAGGCCAGAGGCAAGTCTGACACTTGTTGTTGGGATGTAACAGCTCAAATGTGGATAGAACCAGATGGGTTCTTTGGGAGATGACTTTATTTTGCTAATCCATGCGTGACGTGTCGTCACTAGTATTTTCTCTATAAAATGCCCAGGCCAGTTGGGGGGACTTTGTGAGTCTAGTAATGATACGCGGTCATGCGGACTCTCACCCAATGCTGTGGGCTCTTTGGGGAAAGCTTCTGTCTATCATGATTGTTCAAGCTTAAATGTAAGTGCTGAAGAAACTGTGAGTAAAGATTCTTTTATTTTTAATATCAAAATGCTCTTCTGACTCATTATTTGTGTGGAAAATCATTATTTAGATAATAGATTAGTTATTTCATGACCTCACGCAACTATAAAAGTCCTTCCCGCTGTAGGAACAAAGGTTTAAGCCCCCGAAAGCCAGAGAAGGCAGCCTCACTCATCGTGAGGCGTCAGAGCAGAAACTGTATGGATTATACAACAGTAACATTTAACATGTAATACATGTAACATATACTGTAAATAACATACAAGTTCACTAAAGACCCTTTTACAGAATGTTTTGAAACAGTATGTCAGAAGTATAATATAAAACAATTAATATACTACAAAATGAACTTTTCAGAATTATTTAAGCTACTTATTTTTTCTATTCTAATTTCCAATTTCTATTCCCATCTCTAATATATAGAAAAAGAACATTAAAAACAACAAAGAATCTGGTCAACGGAAGTTAATTATATATCCCTCATTATTAAACATAAACCCATTCCCATTTTATAATGACATGTCTAATAGGGACATTGACAAAGAAACATTTTCTACTTTTTTGGGCACAAAGAACCCTCGACATTCCTGCATCTGATTCACAATTAAAAACAAAAAAGCACAGAGACAGAGATAATCAAACTTTTATTAAATGACTTCAACTTTTTTACATGTATTATGCAAAGGAACAAGAGAGGAAGACAGAGAAGGAGAGAGTGAAAGCGAGAGGGATGTAGCTTGCTCTCCCAAAGAAAAAAAAGGCAAACCAAAAACCCCAAACCATTGTCCTCTCATTAGGCTTTGCCACAGCATGTGCTGAGCTGTGATTGTGTTGTGTTTGTGAGAAACCCAGCAATGGGAAGCAAACCAGCTAATGGCAGATTGAGCTTGCAAGTCTTTTAATAATGTCGATTTGGTTATTTAAAATGCACCGAAGGAGCGTATAGCCTAGAAATCTCTACACAACTGTATATCATGAATAGCTACATCTAATGATATTGCAAATAAAAACAAACTTGTAAACATTGGAATTATGCATTTGACATGATGTTACATACAACATAGAGCTTGCTAATGCTTTTTCCTTCAGAAAATGTCTGAGGAGTAAGGTTTGAAAAAGTTGGGGAATAACTTGGCAAAACAAATCTGCATGATGTAACCGAGAACTCTTGTCTTACACTGGAGCCTTGTTATTCAAGTGCAAAAGTGAGAAAGCAAACTTCAGACCCAGAATATTTGTTAGCTAATTCACTAAACGGGATGGGGGGTGGGGGGTGTAGGGTAAAATCTGAATTTTTTGCCAGATTATTCCTTTAAGATTTAATGCAGCTGGACAGAGAAGAGCTAGCACTACCATTTCTCATCCGAAAACACCAGGCTTTTTAGATCTTCAGGGGATGAAATGAAAGTAATGTGTTTCAGAGACACTGCTGTAATGTACAGGGTGTTACACCCACTTTGGCCAAAGGAAGAACCCATTTCCTTTTGATTTTGGTCATGATGACTCTGACTCCATCATATAGCCAATATTTCCTTTCTTTTATTTCCCCATTTTTTGACACAGAAAGACTCATCTCAGTCGGACTGTGCATCAAATTTGTGTACACACACACACACACACGCACACACGCACACACGCACACACGCACACACGCACACACGCACGCACACGCACACGCACACGCACACGCACACGCACACACGCACACACGCACACGCACACGCACACGCACA
>JBBIGC010160813.1:0-16691 GCA_037576955.1 Lepidarchus adonis
ATATTTTCTCTTCTCCTGTTCACCGTGTTTGTTTTCTGCATTACCTACAGTTACAAACGCAACAGGAGGCCTCACCAAGAGATTAAACGTGAGAAGATGGAATCCAGAGGAAGCTCCAGTGCTCAGGTCGCATGTCCCAGCAGTAACGCATCTCGCAGACGAACGAAAAAAAGCACAGGAAAGAAAACTCATCATTGCACAGTGTGTGGGAAGAGTTTTACTCAGCGGTGTAACCTTCAGCTACACCAGCGTATTCACACCGGAGAGAAACCGTTTCGCTGCGCGGAGTGTGGGAAGAGCTTTACCCAGCGAAATAACCTGCAGCTACATGAGCGCACTCACACTGGAGAGAAACCGTATCAGTGCTCAGAGTGTGGGAAGAGCTTTAATTATCCTAATAGTCTCCAAATACACCAGCGCACTCACACGGGAGAAAAACCATATGACTGTTTAGAGTGCGGGAAGAGATTTACAGAACAGAGTCAGCTCCGAAGACACCAGCGCATTCATACTGGAGAGAAGCCGTACGACTGCTCGGAGTGTGGGAAGAGCTTCATCACCAAAGGTGCCCTCCAGGCGCACCAGCGCATTCACACTGGTGAAAAACCGTATCAGTGCTCAGAGTGTGGGAGGAGTTTTAATCGAAAGAGTAATCTCCGAACACACCAGCGCACTCACACGGGGGAAAAGCCGTACGACTGCTCAGAGTGTGGCATCAGCTTTGGTGACAAGTGCACCCTCCAGAGACACCAGCAGATTCACACTGGAGAAAAACCCTATTACTGCTCAGAGTGTGGGTGGAGCTTCAGACACTCGAGTACTTTAAAGACACATAAGTGCATTAAGATGACCAGAGGAGACGTTCAGACCAATGACTTTAATGTTTTTTATTTTTAGATTGGTAGTTGTTAATGTTATATTCTATATCTCTCTTGAGCTTTTGTATGTGTAGATCAGTAGTCCCACCCAGATGCTCCCATCACACATACTGAGAGGGCCAATTTGAACATCACAGGTATATTTCCCAATCCCAGTCCTCTGGGATGTGGTCTTCATATTTCATTGTGATGCACAGTGTGTGTGATTGATTGTGTTCACAGTGAAAATATTTTCTTGTTGACAATTTCTGTTGTCATTCTCTTAATCCCTCCCAATGCCCTATTGATTTGTCTGGCAAAAGTAGCCCAAGTATTAGCCTGTTGCTAATAGCTACTAGCTGCTTGCTACTCCTATGTTCTGTGCTGTGAGTCAACCTAACCTTATGGCTGCCATACAACTGGTTCTGCGTGGCCTATTCTCCTCATCATTGACTTTTTAGGTTGTTTGTCATAGATGGAGAGTCATTATCATGGCTTATATTTATATCAAGGAAAAGCTTTTCATGATCATAATCGGTTTATAAACCAGCCCTACTCCAATACACTTGATCCAACTCAGTAGCTTTCTGTCAGGCTCTTCGTGAGCTGCTTTAAGTAGGTCGGCGGTAGATAGTACCTGATACTGCAGGGCAGTGAGCCCCCAGGACTTCTGTTGGCAGCCACTGGTGTGTGGAGTATTTTTGAGGAGTTGATCAAACTGAGTTACGATTATTTTTCCTTCCTGGCAATTGTAAGTTCTTATTGTATGCTCCTTTATAATAAATTTCTTTAATGTGTGATGGAATGTCCTGTTTTAAAGGCTTTTAGACCCATATTCATGCAAATCATTCAGACATGAGTAAATGAATTAGAACGCATGTGTAACACATGATGTCCTGCACACCATTGTGTCATCTGTTTATTCGTTTCTTTTTTTGAATAGATTTGTTTGGAGGACAGGATCAGACATCGATGCCTTCCTCCAGTTCAGTGGATCAAACCTCAATGATCTAGGCAAGAGGAGAGGTCCTGGTTCTGGAGGACCACTGCCCTGCACATTATAGTGCATTAACTTGCATTAACTCAGGAAAATTAACTAATTAGTTGATGAGTTAGATTGGGTGGGTTAGGCGCAGGGAAAATGCTTCAAAATTGCCAGGGCAGTAGGTCTCAAGGATCTATCCATCCATCTACTCAATGCCACCAACCTCCCAGTTCTCACAGTATGAACTATTAACAATCAAAATCAAGCAAATTAATCAAAAAGTGCAAGTTCTTTGTGAAAGTGTTTGTATGAAGAAATTGATTTCTTGATGTGAACATGGATGGTGTTGTGGCCTTGCAGTAAGAAGGTCCTGGGTTTGATCCCTGGGTCAGCCAAAGGTCCCTTTCTGCATAGAGTTTCATCTCGCTCTCTCTAAATTGCCCATGGGTGTGAGTGTGTCTGGGAACTTTAAAGCACTCTGTAAATAAGGGTGTAAGTAATGTGAGCTGGGCTTCAGTTTTTAAGAATGCATGGTTAAGTATGTTGTAGCATTTCACACATTATTTATTTATTTATTGTTTACTTATTTCCTTACTTGGGGCTTTCCTTTCTCTGCTCGTCTCAAGTAGGAACAGAAATTCTTTACTGCCCACGCATATACATTAACTGGCCACTGGGGGCGGTAATACGTTGTTCCACCCGACAGATAATCCACAAGAAGAAGAAACTCGACGCCCGCGTTCTGTTTGTCAGCTGCGCTGCTGAAGTATGTGAGTAGATATTGACACGCCGTTTACACAACTGATTACGCACTTTACGCTGTTTACTCGTTGTTTACACAGTTTACACACCGTGTACACTGTTTTATTGATATTTACACTGTTCACACAGTTTGCAGGGTTTACACGATGTTTATACACTGTTAGTTTTTGTCCCTCCCTACAGAAAGGGCAGGAGAAATTACACTGCACATAAGTTTGTGTTTCTTGAACACTGTTGGGTGCTGATCACGAATATCACAAAAAATGTACCCATTATTTACCGTTTTAAAGAAATCTTCAGTTATGTCATGATTTTTTCATGTACTTGTATCCAAACAATTTTGCTCCTGTAAGAGTTCAACAATGGGTTGTGCAGCCTGGGCATGTTCAGGCATGGATTTGTTCCAGGTTGGAAACTGTTCTGTGGAACTTGACATCCTGGGCAGGTCTGAACAAGCTTGATGCTGTCTCAGCATGCTATAAAGATGGCTTGCATACACCAATCCTGCTCATTTGGTTTATATACACCACTCACAATAAGTAAGTGCTACACGCAGTTCTGCCAGGTCACGTGGGGGTGGGGTACGATTATGCAGTCTCTGCTCCAACTGGTCCCAGACCTGCTCTATGGGGTTCAGGTCAGGGGACATTGATGGACATACCCTGAAGGCACTCCAACTTCCTGAAGTCCAGCTGTGACAATTCTGCCACGATGTGGTGGAGCGTTATCATCCATGAACACAAAGATGGGGTGTGCTGGTGGAATTGGGGGATGATGATGGGTTCTATGATGTCTCTGAGGTAAAACGTGCAGTGACTGAGCCATGTACAATAACCAAATCTGTTTTGCACTGACTGGTGATGCCTGCCCAGACTGTTGCACCTCCTCCACCAAAGCAAACCCTGGTGACCATGTTGACCTCAGCATATCGCTCACCTCGCCTTCTCCAGCAACGCTGACCCGACACTCATCAGTGAACAGGATGTTACACCACTGCTGCATTGTCCAGGTCACATGGTTTTGTTCCCACTGCAAATGGTCATGTCGGTGTCTTGGTGTCAGTGGAGTCACCTGCAACGGTCATCTGGCATTCAAGCCAAAGTGATGGAGTCGGTTTTTAATGGTTTGTCTGGAAACCCTAATTACCCTCACATCTCGTAAACGGGCAGCAGCTGTGTGGCAGTTATATAACAATGTCTGAGTGCATAGGTCCTTAGGTACTGGTCATTGTTGCGGTCTGTCACTCGTGGGCTCCACTCCTTGGTCTGTTATGAACTCTGCCAGTAGTTCTGTGTCTTGATGCAAGTCTGCTGATCACACTTTGAGACACACCAAGTTCACGAGCAACATCTGACAACATCTGCCACCGACCCGAAGGCGCCATGGCCAGTGATGTTGTGTGTTCATGACTGTTTGAATGATGAACTTGGAATGACTTACTGACAATAGCAGCTTTTTATTCCCACAGAATGTTGAAATTGATGCCACATTGAGAAAGGTTGTTTGGTATTGGCCCAAATATAAGGCACCTGTGCACAATGAGACCATTACATGGAAAACACAAAGTGAGGTGTGTCTATCACCCCAATACAACTGCCTCCCTATCCCAACAATGTCTGAAGTGAAACAAACACTTTATGTATGACATCCACAAAGTCTCTCACAATATTTCTAACATATTGTGAGTAGTATAGATAGTCAGTGTGTGTATATATGGTATCAAAATTCTATCTGTAGCTTTATAACAGTAAGTCAGCTTGAAGCTATAGACGTTTTGGAGTCGAGCGATATGTGCATCAGTATGATGTATGAAATATGAAATTAAGTGATTTTAGTGTTTTTCTCAGCTAGTTGAATTGGGCATGACCTTAAGTGTCATATGGTGCGACCATGATTTATCTTAAAATGAATTTCTTTCCCTAAGAAGTTTTTAATTTTTTCAAGTTCTCAGTAATAAATTAATTGTTTTAGGGGGGGAAATGTATTTCATTTGACTTTTTGTAAGTAATAATCTCATTTTAGTCACCATATTATAAGTAGTTAACAGACCTATTTTTTCTGTGAATCACATAAGACTGACAGTGTTGCATATGCTTTGCAGTGTGTATTGCAGCCTGCTTTCGGCCTCCAAAATGATAAGCTTGTATTTCTGTACTCATCTTGCAGGTATAGCTTTCTGAAAAATCTATATGAAGAACAACTTCTACGGAACTTTTCTGTTTGGTGGATCCACATGAACTGATATGTGGAGATCGTGTCTTTTTTCCCTGCTAATAGATGAGTGTTTTTATGGTATATTTTAAGTTACATTCGATGTTTAATCACCATAATCAGAATATGATCAGTTAATTCGCATTTGAGTGTATTTCAGTAAGCAAGGCCTGATTTCACACAGAAGGGTTTTCAATACAGTCTGACCTATTCAGTTGTGAGTGCATGCAATCTCAAGGACAACTTATGAGCTCATGGCCAGGTGTCCCGGAACGGGAGCACAAACTCTCTTGTCTTCAAGGCTGAGAAACTTCTGTTTCAGCGTCTTTGTCTTATTAAAACTCTTGAGGTTTCTTATAAAAAAAAACACTCCCGGTGCGCTGGAAGGATGCGCAAGGGAAAGCAAGTCTCTCTGCCTTGCTCACGTGTTGTGCACATGACTAAAGTCAATGAGTTCACACCTGACTTGGTTGAGAAATAATGAATGATTTGGTTTATGCACAATCAAAGATTATAAGGGCTTTTGTTCATCAGTAAATAATCAGCAAAATTTAATTTCATGTTGTATATTTTTTTAAACTATTTGAGATTCGTATTCATGCTTTGCAATAATATGTTACACTATATTACAGTTTATATTCAGGTGTTATAATAGAACTTTTTCTATTATGGAAGGAAGCTGGAGTAAAGCTTGCTTTTCTATTACTTTCAACCAAAGAGAAATTTTGAATGAATGTGGTGAGAAGTAAGGGGAAGATTGAGAAGGAGTGTAAAAGATGATGTGTTTTTGAAATGGAAATTATGTATTTGGGCTGGATTTTTTTATATGGAAATTTTATATGTTGTGAAGAACTGTATGTAAACTTCTGAAAGCCCACCAGGAGTACAGTTTCAGCTCTGACGACTGGTAGAACTGGGCTTTGGATGAAGACCAATAAATAGATCTTTTATTACAGAAGTTTTTTCTGTTTGAGACTGACATCTCCTGCTTAAACATTTTCATCTCTGGACAAAAAAAAACAATAGTCTGCTTTCTCTCTCTACAGACAGTTTCTTGTACCCCCTACATTTAGGCTTACTCTCCATCTTCCCATTAACCTCTTCTCACTCTTTCTGACTTTAGCTGTTTTCTCATATCTGCTAGCTGTTTCTTTAGATGCAAGACCTGCCTTTTAAATTTCCACTTCTCTTTCTGAAGTCTTTCACACTGTTTCTTTTTCTGATGTCTTTCTGGTGTGGATTAAATTTTTCATTAAGAAGTATGGGATCTACCACAGCTTCACCTATGTTTTCTGGCTGCTCTTGTGCCAAAGCTGCATCACCCAAATCTTGTTGAATGTTCTCCATAGACTGTGGCGTAAGTTCTAACACAGCTTTTGTCGTGGCATCTCTTTACTGATTTGTCAATGTTGAGCCTGAAAGCTGTTCTGCTACACAATGGCAACATTTACAACATATACAAAGTATTGTTGTTTCATCTGCAACAGCTGTGCCAAAGAGTCGCACTATTCCCAGCAGATCTGTCCACTCCGTTAAAAGTTAGCTTCAGGACAGAAAAATGCACATGAATCGCTTGTTGACCCAGCAAATATATTTTTGCCTCTGGGACTGAACAAGGAAGGTGAAGGTTTTCATTATTTAAGACAGATGTTCCCAACAATAACTGATGCCAAGATCAAAGAGTGTTTTTGTTGGTCCCCAGATCAGACATTTAAAGAGTTAGTTGGGCCTGAAAAATTGCTTGGAAAGCCAAGATGTTGACAATTTTTGGGCAAGTACAGAGCCCCAAACTACATTCAGCTGGTAGACAAACTTCTCAAAGCAAACAAGACAATGAAGTGATCACTCAAGATTCATTTCCTCCGCTCATGATGGAGAAATGATACCATGACAACTGGAATCCATCAGTGCTTGCTGACTACTGTTGGACTCTGCAACGTGATGCACCAGACATTGAATACAAAAGAAAATCAGGAGCAAAACACTTTGTTCTTTTAATTATAACAGAGTATGCAAAACCTAAACATGACTAAATACGTTTTTGTCAGTAAACATATAAATGTCGATCTCTCAGAGTTCCTACGTGATGCTGTTAAACCGAAACACTTGTGCATACACAGTACGTACCTGTCACAATCAGCAAAAACTTTTAAGGAAGCAAGACGTTATCATTTGGAGTCAGTCCATTTAGAGAGCTGTTGCCAAACATTATTCTGAGAATTCTGCTAGACCCAAAGACATGGACACATGAACACACAGTGAACCACAAAGACACACGACCTTTGCATTTAACCATCATTTGGTTAGATGAAGGGCAGCAGGTAGCTATCATTTTGTGAGGCTTTGTCTGAAGAACATCTTACCAATTTCATGGAAAACCAAACCATTTGTGACCTTTAAACTTTCAAAACTTTTTCTTAAAATCCATAAAGGTGAATATTGGCGTTGGTTTTGTAGACCATAGCGCGATCCAAGGAATCCTGTGCGCCTTTATTTTTGGTTAGTGGGCACGGAAGAACAAACAGCCTAACAGATAACTTCTGTAAGACTTACTCTGCAAATCATCTCTGTCCGGTTACCTGAAGATTAGCCGGATTTTGTGGCTAGTAAATGAAAGCTACACATTTCAGTAAAATCCAATATGACAGCTGCATCAATTAGGTTGACATGACAATTTGTCATGTCTCAGCTTGGGACCTCCCACAAGATCACTTGAAACGTATGATTGTAGATCTGAAGAGATATGCAACAAAGACCAAAAAGGACTTGCACTAAGCATTTCTACTAAGAGAAAAAATTACATAAACACTAAATAAAACGGCATCCCCAGTGGTCAAATCATGACACAAAGAAAGAGTATAAACACAATGGATTCCTATACAGCTTTGCTGCCTGGTCTCTAATAATAATAATAGTAATAAAAGGTGTAAACAAAATGGGTACCATTAAACTGTTATTATAAATTGATAATTTAATTTCCATGTTTAACTCACCTCTTCATTCCTAGATTTAATGAGTGTTTAAGCTGGGGAACCTGGAAACTAAACTAAACTGGCCCTAAACTTCCTAAAATCCCTGTTGTAAACCAAGGTGTCCAAAAATGTCAATCTTTACAGTATGAAACTTACTAAGCATTGGTACCAATGCTAAGTTTGTCTGTACTTTTACTGTATTTCAGACTGAAATGTGTTCTTTCTTCCTTCAGAAATGAATGACCTCCATCTCTTCTGCTCCTCCTGGTCTTCGTTTATCTACGGTCTTTACATTTATCTCCACACACACCAGCTGAAGGACACATCACACTGCTGAAATCATGTGAAAATATGGCGTCCAGATTAAGCACCACTGCTCAACAGACATCCTCTGTTAATAGTCACTCTTCTCACAGTGAAATAAAAAAAAACTCTGTAAAGAAGAATCTTCACCACTGCCCAGACTGTGGAAAAGGCTTTAATAATCAGAGTCATCTCCAACGACACCAGCACATTCACACAGGAGAGAAACCGTATCAGTGCTCAGAGTGTGGGAAGAGCTTTAATAATCAAAGCAATCTTCAGATACACAAGCGCATTCACACTGGAGAGAAACCGTATTCCTGTTCAGAGTGTGGGAAGAACTTTACTAATCGAAGTCATCTCATTATACACCAGCGCGTACACACTGGAGAAAAACCTTATCACTGCCCAGAGTGTGGGAAGAGCTTTAATCATCAGAATAGTCTCCAACGACACCAGCGTGTTCACACAGGAGAGAAACCGTACGACTGCTCAGAGTGTGGGAGAACTTTCAATCATCCGAATAGTCTCCAGCGACACCAGCGGATTCACACTGGAGAGAAACCATATTACTGCTCAGAATGTGGAAAGGATTTTAGAGACCGAGATACCTTCCAAAGACACCAGCGCATTCACACTGGAGAGAAACCGTATCAGTGCTCAGAGTGTGGGTGGAGTTTTCATCAGAAGTGCAATCTTCAAAAACACCAGCGCACTCACACGGGGGAGAAGCCCTACGAGTGCTTAGAGTGTGGTATCGGTTTTGGAGACAGTAATACCCTTCAAAGACACCAGCGAATTCACACCGGAGAGAAACCGTATTACTGTTCAGAGTGTGGGCGGAGCTTCAGGCATTTGAAAACTTTAAAAACGCACAAGTGCGTTAATATGACTCGGGTTTGTCAAAGCAAGAGTGTTCATTATTTTGTCAGTGATGTAACGACGTAAGTTGAGGACTCCCTGTATGCAAGTGTGTCTCTGTATGAGTTCTGGAGGATCACAAAAAAGCAAACAATTAATTAAAACATTAAAAATTAAAGCCTGAATAGCATTTTTCATTTGTTACTGTCTCTGTTCCCATCTCTAGACTGGAGTAGCCCAGCAAAGGGAAAATAAACAACAGCTAAACGGAGAGTGGAAATTAAATTTTATATAAATAAAATAATTTTAAATGCCAGATTAAAATCTATTAATTTTCATTCTTAATTATTCTCCATTTGGGATGCAGGTTCTGGATTTCTGTTCATTAACTCACATTTTCATATCCATTTTAAACCCCACTGTTTATTTATTTAATCATTATTGGGTTGAAAGAAAGTGAACCACAATAAAACTGCATAAAACCCATCCACACGTGGAGCTGCGGGCAGCCAATGGTCCCCGTGGAGCAGGGTAGCAGGGGCGGTACCTCAGAGGACCCTGGGCCAAGACCTTAACTAGCGACCCTCTGTTCAGAAGGGCAAAGTCGTAACCACTAACCGCCTTTGTTAATCAATTAACTTCTTTGAGTGTTGTTGCTGTTTTTTTTTTTGTTTTTTTTTCATAAAATAAGTCTTGGTTTAGTCTGAGCATTTTATTGGTAGATTAATATATATGTTTAGGGTTTTTTATCATCCATTAAAATATTAAATGAATTAAATATTTTACTCCTAGATTGTGAGGATTGAAGAAATTGCTGTAAAGGTTTTGTTTGGTATTTGGGAATACATATGATCAAACTAGAAAACATCTTTATTTGTCAAGTAGAAAACCCCCCACAATTATTCAGTAACAAGCTTTAAATGTCTATTCTGTTAAAAAAAGAGTTTTCCTAGTTTAGCATCTTTACGTGTATTTAGAAATTATTAAACAGCCACAGAAGTAACTATTCCTTGAAGTTTTCGAATTTTATTTAGCAGAATAAGTCTCATAGACAAATATGCTCTAATTCTGAAGCCAGAAAAGACCATGAAGTCTAGATATTGTTGATAGTGCTAATTGAATGGATTGAAAGGACTATTTCAACTGCACAGCGACCTCCAGTGGAATTTAATTGGAATGCCAGTGCAGTACGTAGTGTTCAACAACAGTTAAGCAAAGGATCTTCGCGTCGGTGTCTTCTTCTGTTCTGAAGGGATTTATTTTCCCATAATGGAATTTTTCAAAGCACTAAGAAAATAGTTTTGTGGCTGACGCTGAGAAATAATAGTACACATTACACATTATGCCTTTTTGCTTTTTTTTCACAGAGAATTTCCCACTTTCCTTGTCTTTAAATAGGGCTTACGCCAAGCACTCCCCGTACAACACCCCATATTTGCAGAAAATATTAAATTTTATATTGAAACCGTTGTCCGTTTTGCTAACCCCGCTAATGGTGGAGTGATATGAAACTGCAAATCTGAAACACAAAACCTGTTCCCATGGCAACAGACGCTATTCACCGGAAGAAAGCATTATTAGAAATGTATGCCACATGTCCGGGTCACCTTCCAATTCAAATTCAATAAGGCATATGTCTGTGTTCTGGAGAGCATAAAATAATCAGAAACAAGAACTGTTCTCTAATGGTGAGTTCTAAAATTCTTTGACCACACCTGGCTACTGTTACAAGCGCATGTGGGTTCTACATAGAGAAGATTGGCTGTTTAATGAAAAAAGCTTTTGTAGAACAGAGTAGAATATCCTTTAACTTTCATTGCAAAAACAAATCCTCACTGGTTTGATCAGGAAATATTTGTGTATGATCCAAGAATCAAGGGGCTACTGTCTTGGCGATTATGGAGATTAGATTTTTTAGATTTCAAACATTTCCTTAGATGTTATTTACTTAATTCCTAACAATGTTGTGGCAGAAAGCACCGCATCATAAGTTATCAGGTTCGGTTCCAGTTCTTTTGGGATGGAACAAACAGCTGGAAAGTTTCCAAACACCAGGTGAGGTCATGAAACACTATTTGCGAACAGTCACATCACCCTTTTGATAGGGACCTTAAAACAGAACGTTTCAGAATCATGTTTCCAGTTTGTCCTCAATAATTCATTAGAATTGGTCCCTGGTGAGTTTTATAAGGGGCTCCCGCTACTGTGTATAACTCAACTGCCCACTAGGGGGTGGTAATGTACCAAACCACGTTTGCCATCTGCCTGATAAATCACCAGAAGAAGAAGAGGACGCAAAAGAAGAAGATCGACGCTTCCGCTGATAATTATTAGTTCATCGACTGAAACCTGCAAAAATATCGTTCTTTTTTATTTCTGAACTGCCTGGTGTTCCCGTGCGTGATGTTTCTGTTTCCCGTTCCCAACCCAGTAGCGGAGGAGCTGCTGGAAGGAGAGAACAAGCAGGACCCGCACTGCTGAAGGAGACTGTGAGCAGATGTTTACACACAGTTTACTTCCTGTTTACACTGTTCCACACAGTTTACTTACTGTTTACACTGTCCCACAAATTTTACTTACTGTTTACATTGTTCCACACAGTTTACTTACTGTTTACACTGTTCCAAACAGTTTTCACACTTGTTACACCAATGACAAACTATTTAATTTATTTACACACTGTTCACACTGCTAACATATTTTTCCACATTGTTTATAAACGGTTTGTATGTATTCCTTTCTTAAAGAAAGAAACAGTAGAGTTTGAAACAGAGTTTAAAGCATTTGGCGAATGAACAGAAAACAATGAAAATCAGAAACTGCTTCTGGCTCGTCTGTGCTGAGTAATAGGAGCATGCATGTGCGCCTGGGCTTTTATTTGAAAACCTGTAACTAACCCTTATGGTAAATACCTTGTCTAATTACCCACAGGGTGAGCCCAGCTCCTGTTCTGTCCTTTAGTTTCATAGTGTTATAAAATCAGTTCTGTCAGGTTATAGTTCATTATTGCCCAAAGCACTACACTGCTTCAGATTTCTCGCCTTTTTCCCCATAGTGCATCCTCATGTAAGCACACGCAGCTGGCAGTGATCCATGAGACTAGACCCATTGCTGGAGACTGCAAGTGGATAATTCACATGTGTCCATGGTGATGTGTTGAATGCACTGTGGGAAGCAGGCACGGTCATGGAGGCAGCATGATGGTCTGGGCAAAGATCTGCTGCATTCAAGTGATGTAAACATTGCTGCAGCTGAATTACACCTGTTCAGCACTGATCATCTGTGAGATGATCTAGAATAGATGTGTGCTAGAATAGTTGGATCCATTGACGCCCCATCTCCCACAGCTACCTGGGCATTAATTATCTGTTAGTTGGTGCCAGATATCACAGTGCACATTCTGTTTTGGTCAAATGTATATATAAAAATCTTAAGAACGCATAATTAGATTGTGCCCCATGCTTCTGCCATGGTTTGGAGCAAAATACGTCTCGTCTTCATACCAAAGACTGAACTGTAGTGATACATTTTTGATGTGAACATAAATAATATTAACAACTATATTCCTGTGTTTCAGATTGAGGTGAATGTTTCTTCAAAAAGGAATAAAGTCTCCTCCTCCTGGTGTTTCTTTACCTACAGTTTTTAAACCAACCTCCAAAAACACATCAGGCAACACCACTAGAAGTCAACATCGCACCGCTGATTCAGTAGAGATTCAATTGGAAAATATGGCGTCCAGAGTAAGCACCACTACTCAACAAACGTCCTCTGGTAATGTTTGCACATCTCACTGCGAAATGCAAAAAAGTTCCAGAAAGAAGAGACTTTACCACTGCTCAGATTGTGGAAAGAGTTTTAATCAAAAGGGTCACCTGCAACAACACCAGCACATTCACACTGGAGAGAAACCATATCAGTGCTCAGAATGTGGGAAGAGTTTTAATAATCAAAGTAATCTTCAGATACATCAGCGCATTCACACGGGAGAGAGACCGTATCAGTGCTCAGAGTGTGGGAAGAGCTTTAATCAGCAGAGCAGTCTTCAACGACACCTGCGCATTCACACAGGAGAGAAACCGTATCCCTGCTTAGAGTGTGGGAAGAACTTTACTGAACAGAGTCAACTTCAACTACATCAGCGCATTCACACTGGAGAGAAGCCGTTTCAGTGCTCAGAGTGTGGAAACAGTTTTAATCGTCAGAATAGTCTCCAGCGACACCAGCGCATTCACACTGGAGAGAAACCGTATGACTGCTCTGAGTGTGGGAAGAGTTTTAGAACTGGAGGTGCGCTCCAAACACATCAGCGCATTCACACCGGAGAGAAACCGTATCAGTGCTCAGAGTGTGGGAAGAGCTTTAATCAAAAAAGTAACCTTCAAACACACCAACGTATTCACACGGGAGAAAAGCCGTACAGCTGCTCAGAGTGTGGGGTCAGTTTTGGCGACAGAAATACTCTCCAAAAACATCAACAGATTCACTCAGGAGAGAAACCGTATTACTGCTCAGAGTGTGGGTGGAGCTTCAGACATTTGAGGACTTTGAAAACACACAAGTGCATTAAGATGACTCATGTTGTTAATGAAAGTAATAATATACATTTATTTTTTTTCTAGGTTATATCCTGCATTTAAGACTTAAATATGTTCTAATGAGGGATGTTGTTAATATTGTGAGTAAATTAGATTTTCCACCTAATATGATTATTTCAGAGCATGTATCCACTCTTTAAAAATGACATAATATGACCTGGGTGAAGATAATACTTGGGCAACTGTGGGGATTCAACTGTGAAGCATGGTGGTGGAAATGCTTTGTTGCCTCGGGGACTGGGTGGCATGCAGTCATTCATTCAGCTCTGAATTCTGCATCAGGTCAAAGAGTTGTATTTGTATATTTGTATTTTGTATATATTATTGCACTGTTGAGGCTGGTGAGAAACATAATTTCGTTTTCGCCATTGTGTGGGACTGGTGGGCAGTTATGCAAAACACCTACAAGGACTTCTGTTTGCTAATGGGCACAATGCCAGTTTCTGAGTAATGCGTTACTTATTTTTCACATGCCTGTACTATATCTGCAGACACACTGTAATGGACCCTTTGCAATTTGACAATGTTTTAGTAATATTTAAGCTAAAATACATAAAACTGCAAGTGTTGTTATACTGACTTTCAGCTAAAGTAGCTTTATGTCTGAGGTAAAGTTGCTGAACCATTCTGTGTATTTCAAATAAACTGAACCAGTAAAAATGAATGAGATGAACAGTTAATCAGGTGTAAGTGAGTAAATGGGTACACATGGCTGATAGACCAGTTGGTCAACACAAATATTGTTACAGAGGGGCCAGTGTGGAGGGACCCACAGTGGGTAAGAGGGGCCAGTGTGGAGTGACCCACAGTGGGCTTGTGTAATGCGACGAGGGCTCTGTGGATGGTGTAAAGCTCCTGCTGCCCAGGTGGGGGCGCTAATTCTGCCCTGACCATTCAACACTGAAAATGCAGCGAAAAAGAGCAGATATCCGGGTCTGATCAGCACAGTACTGCAGCTTCATCAGAATCCAACCAAAACATATTTACTCTGATTTCACTCCACCGTTATCGGATCCCTGGTCCTCCTTGTCCCTGTCCTGGGACGGAGGAGCTGCTCCAGAGAGAGAAGGAGGATTCGCTGCTGAAGGTGCAGGTGAGCTGGACCCAGTATAGAAGAGAGAGACGCTTAATGTGATGCTTGCCACGTCACACTAATACGCTCTTAGGACGCGTTTACGAACTCCTGCACTGTTCAGCACTTCACACTGTGTTTACGCTTGTTTTTAATGTGTCTCTATAGAAATGAAGGAGATGGAGACACTGATCAGCCATAACTACAGCTCTGACTTTCTATCAGATCCATCATTAACATTTTGTACACCAGCAGCTCCAGGCTAGTTTCACTTCCCACATCCTGTTGCAAAGTGGATCAGATCCTTAGACTCCTGCTTCCAGTACAACTTCTTTGCAGCTTTCACATCATTGCTTTTGTGTGAATGCTTGATTGTGCCTCTACCTGGAAGTCACTTTGGACAAAAGTTTAAGCCAAATGGAAATAAACCGAAAATGAAATAACTGACTGTTCACCACGTGCCTGTTAAAGTCCACCATCTGACAGATGCCATTGAAATTAAACAACTAGAAAGTCAGTGTTATTCACTTTATCTGTCAGTGGTGTTAATTTTATGGCTGATTGATGTGTGTGGCAGGGCAGTAGACCCTGTCGTGGTGAGATGAGTTTGGTCTTCAAAAAATCACTTCAGGCAACAGGAGATTACAATCAAGCAATGCTTTATTAACCAAAAGCTTCACACTAGCCAGCCAGAGATCAGATCTAAAGTTCTGGCGCATGGCGGCAAAAGTTATACAGTTCTTTTCGACCAATCACAAAACCCATCTTTGTTGACCTATCAAATTGCTGTTCTTACAGCCAATCACATCACATTCTCTCAAGTTACATTGCATCCTCCTGCTTCTCACCCTCCCTTACAGAAGGTTCAACAAGTGTGTATAGTTTTTAAAATTAGTGTATTAGTATAAAAACCTTAATTATCATAAAACATGATTACAAAATATAGAAATTAATTCATTGAAAGCTTGAATTCAAAAGTGTTCTCCACTCACTTAGTGAATACAATTTTCCTATAATATGAACTACTACTAGTAAAAAGGTAAATATGTAAAATGTAATAATGTAATATACCATCCAATCAAATTATACTGCTTATTTAGTGATTAACAAGATTATCCACTCTAATTATGTATTACAAACAAATCACATATTGCTTATTGACATTATTTCAAACCCTTGGTGCGAAACCATTTTCAGGCAAGGCCATGCTGGGAAGAGATGGGAGTTTTGTTGCACTAATCTCCAGGGACAAGATAAGCTACATTGAAAACAGCACGTGCACTGGGCCTTCTCGCCCTGAGTAGTGAGGCCAGCAAAGGTTCCGTCCTACTGTGTATGACTAAGAAATATCCAATTAGCTCATCTGCATTTATCTTATATCAATCTAGTAGTGATCAAACAGTGGAGCACACCCATTATTAATTATATACAATCAAATAATATGCCCAAAATATACTTACTACAGAAGTGTTTTGTCCTTACATAGCATCAGCACGAATTCAAAGTGATGCATAAGATCAATTCAGTTTACATTAATTATCTACTGATTACAATAAGTCATTGTAATATTTAGCTTATTCTAACTATCTCAAGTTTAATGCTCAATGAATGAACCTTCTCACCTTTTCAACATGTGTTCAAGGTCGAAAAACAACTCGGTTTTCTTGGAAACCGGAGGGGAGTATTTTCTCTCTCTATCTCCCCCTACCCCTCTGAGATAATGGCCTCTTCTGTTTTACAAAGCTATGTTTCAAACAGTTACAATTTATGATATTAGAAACATTTGAGAACTATTGAAGGTCAGGGAAGCGTGTTTACACACTTTCTCACCCTCAAAAACAAAAGGCACTCTCTCTGCACCTGGGATGACGTGATCCTCGGGTTCAGGCCTGACCTTGGCCTGTGTTGTATGGCTGAATGAGAAAATCCAAATTAAACACATTGTTTTGTTTATTCCAGTCCTGTATTATTCAGGCAATGCTGATTAATGGATTACCCGTATATCTTCTAATAATAGCCTGTCTCTTTTAGTCGCCCGTTTCCATTAAACGCCGGGATCGAAAGATAAAA
>JBBIGC010160863.1:0-16685 GCA_037576955.1 Lepidarchus adonis
TATATATATATAAAACATGTTAGGAGACCCCACCCCTGCAGCACTGTATGAGCTGCTGGGAGAAACTGGGAATAGTGAAAGTGAAATGGACCTGCCCCCATATAAACGCAGGCCTCAGTAAGAGGGGAGGCAGACTTCATTCCCAGCTTTGCTCTCAGTGCATGTTATAACAAGACGGTGTGAAGGAGGCATAAGTATTGGCACAGTCCAGAATAAACTCTTATTTAAAATGGCGTATGTGGAAAGCTAGGTATGACAGGAAACTTTTACTGAGTGAATAAAAGTCCAAATCTCTGATTAAGAGAGAAGAGAGGAAAATAAGAGAGAAAAATCTAAGAGAAGAAGATACTACGAGAGGAGAGGAGAAAAGAGATAAAGAGATAAAGAGAGAAGAGTATAGAATAAGGACACCTGATGAGGCTAGCCTAGTGAAGTGGCCCCTGCGCGCGCCCGGTTTGTTTACTTGCTAACTTCATCCGTTACCACACGTATCTATCGGTATAAGCAGTAAACAGCACTTTTCCCACCAGCAACGTAACCACCCGTCCTTTGAATAAACCAACGGCATCTGAGTCACATGAATGACAAAGTAATAATATCACGAAAAACAATAAAACACCTCGTTTTTGCATACATTTGGTTAGCTTAGCAACTCGGCTAACCCTGATGCTCCCCACCTGATTAGTTTATCGCAAGGACGCCGTTCAGCCAAACACACACACTTAACCTCGCTGACAGCAAAAAAGACAATAATCCTTACCGTCTACACAGCCACGCAGCTCAGCTCCCCCCTCGACAGGTCATTTCATTAGTCGGGATGAGAGGAAGAGGGGGAGAGAGAGAGAGACGGGCGGACAGACGCTTCTTTCTCGAGGCTCCAGCTTCAGGAATAAATGTCTCAGGAAAGTTCCGAGTGTCCGGCTAAAAGTGCGCGTCACTCTGCGGCCGCTAGAGGGCGACACAACGCGTTCTGCTTTTTTATTATTCTGGTTAAGAATTCAAATGACACAATTAATCTAAAACCTTCCTCACAGAAATTCATGGTATGCAATTATGATGAATACGCTGTCTGGTGCCTGAGACGTTGCTTCCACCCCCTTATAATGATCTGGCTTTAAAATGTAGCCCATAAATAAGCACGTGTGTATTTTCACCAGTGCATTAAGTAGATACAGAAAATAAGGAGGAAAATTATTATTTAACCCCTTGTTGATTTTTTTAAGTTTGCCCACTGACAAAGAAAATTAACCGTCTGTCATTTTAATGGTAGGTTTATTTTAACAGTAAGAATATAAAAAAGAAAATCCAGAAAATCACATTATATAAATTATAAATACTTTAATTTGCATTTCATTGTATTAAATAAATATTTGATCCCCAAGCAAAACAGGATCAGCACAGAGGTCAGATGTTTCTTGTAGTTGAAGACCAGGTTTGCGCACACCGCATGAGGAATTTTGCTTCACTCCTCTTTGCGATAAGCTCTAAATCATTAAGGTTTTAAGGCTGTCACTTGCCAAATCGAAGCTTCAACTCTTTCCACGTTTTTTTATGAGATTAATGTCTGGAGACTGCCTAGGCCACTCCATGACCTTAACGCACTTCTTCTTAAGACACTCCTTTGTTGCCTTGGCTGTTTGCTTTGGGTCATTGTCTTGCTGGAAGATCATATACCACCCATTTTCAGTGACCTGGCAAAGGGAAGGAGGTTGTGACTCAAGATTATACGTGGCCCGATCCAACCTCCCATCAATGCGTTGAAATTGTCCTGTGTCCTTAGCAGAGAAACACCCCCAAAACATAATGTTTCCACCTCCATGCTTGACAGTGGGGATGGTGTTTTTAGGGTCATAATCAGCATTTGCCTTCCACTAAACACTGCGATTTGAGTTGAGGCCAGAGTTCTAGTCTGATCTCTTACCTTTCTCATGATCATCCTCACCCCATGAGGTGAGATCTTGCGTGGAGCCCCAGACCAAGGTTGATTGATGGTCATTTTGTGTCTCCTTCTCAACCAGCTTCTTGCTTATGGTTTTGTAGCCCATTTCAGCCTTGTGCAGGTCTACAGTTTTGTCCCTGACACCCTTAGACAGCTCTTTGGTCTTGTATATGATGGAGAGGTCAGTCTAATTTATTGACTGAGTCTGGACAGGTGTTTTTATACAGGTGACTAGTTGAGACAGGTGTCTTTAATGTTTATGATGAGTTGAAATTAGGAGAATCTAACTGGTCTGTGGAAGCCAAAACTCTTAATAGTTGGTAGGGGATCAAATACTTATTTTACTAAATGAAATGCAAATCAGTTTATTCATTTTATGTAACATGATTTTATGGATTTTCTTTTTGATAATCTATTTCTCACTATTAAAATTAACCTACCATTAAAAGTATAGACTGTTCATTTATTTTTCAGTGGGTAAACTTACAAAATCAGTGTATATTCCTCCACTGTATATTTGTTTAAACCAGCTCCTGGTTCCATTCATGATTCTCTTTTAAACTACTAGCTTTTATATTTATTTATTTATGTGTAATATCATAGAAGTGGTGTATATAATAATAATAATAATAATAATAATCAAAAACCTATTAATAATACAAATCCACCATTTTTTCAAACCACTTACCCATTTTGGGTTGCAGGAAAGCTGGAGCCGATCCCAACTGACTACAGCCCCGACTTCAGAGAGTTCACCCTGGACAGGAGGCCAGCCCATCACAGGGCAACAGAGACACTGACAATCATTCACACACACACACACACACACACACACCTATGGGTAATATAGAGCAGCCAGTCAACTTAAACCACAAGCATTAAGAGTGTGGGAGGAACCCAGAGAACCCAGAGGAAACCTACACAAACACAGGGACAGCTTGTACACTCCACACTGAAAGACACTGGGTCCGGGGATGGAACCCAGGACTTTCTTGCTGTGAGGCAAGAAGTGAGGCAGTTCATTTCCATGTTGCCAACAAACTAAAAATAACATTATATAATATTTACGGCCCAATATCAACTTCTTCCATATGACCCAAATGTTCTAGCAGCATCTTCAAGTATAATAATATAATTTTTAGCTGTGGACAGTGCTGTCACCTCACTGCAAGAAGGTCCAGAGTTTGATCTATGCGAAGTGTACAAGCTCTCCTCCTTTTTTGTGGGTTTTTTTCTGGGTTTCTATGGTTTCCTCCCACAGGTTTCCCACTCTAATTTGCCCATAGGTGTGTGTGTTAATGCTTGTGTCTCGCCTTGTGATGGGTTGATCTCCTGTCTAGGAAGAACCCTACCTTGTTCCCATAGTTAACTGGGATCGGTTCCAGCTTCCCTGTGACCTGAAATGGATAAGCAGTTTGGAAAATGGATGAATGTTAACAGTGCTTTACAGGGAATTCACTTAACCTTTAACAACGTTCTTTACAATTTTACACACTGGTCACTTCCGTTCCATCCCCCTGACCTGCCCACAACACAACTAAGCATGTACTTTTTATTATAAAAATATTACAAAACAGTGAGAGGTTACACTTGTATTACAGGAAGCTCACTGTTTGAGCAAATTTGTAAAAATAAAAACAAAAACAAACAAAATTCTGTATTGAAAAAACAACACAGTCTTGGCAAAATGTATATTTAAAAAACTACACCTAATATTTCATTGAACATCAGATTAAATATCTGGTAAGAATTCAGGTTGAGGTCAAATCTGGTTCTTCTAAGTACAGGGGGTCCTTGACTTCTGACAAGGTTCCGTTGCTCATTGACCCTCGAATTTTGATGCAAGTCGAAACCCCTTTCGTTAGCGTCTACCGTGTTTTGCCCTTAGGCCATTCCTCTGTCAGTCCACCAGAGGGAGACATTCATCCAACTGAGGCTCTGTATTGGATTGTTTGAGCATTTTATTAAATGTATTTTTTTTACTTTTCACACCATTAAAAAGGGGGGTTGGGGCAGCAAGTATTTTGTAAGTCAAGGACCCCCTGTATACTATTACAAATGTACATTTAATTGTGTGTGTGTGTGTGTGTGTGTGTGTAGTGTTCAGAAGGAAAGAGAGAAGGCTCTGTATGAGAAGTTGGTGAAAACATCAATCTTGTCACTGCTGCCTGCCACGGTCATCACCTGCAAAACCAACATGAAAGAGAAGAAAAGGGTTAGAAGCACAATGGTTTCCTCTGCATTTAACTGGTAGTGAACACACTGTTCATTTTTGAAGTTAAGGTTCATTTCAGCCTCAGGTGTGGGATAAAGCACTTTTTTTGAGTTTTAACCAGTGTCTCTTCAGTCATTATCTCTCAAAAACAGATGAAGGAGGCGCATCACATGCAATGGATGGTTATATTCATGTTCTTCAAGGAGAGGTCAGGTCACCAAACGCATTTTCAAAGATTTTATTTGACCTAGTCAAAAGGATCTACCATCAATAAAAATGCTATAAAACTGATATATATTAGTTCCTTACCTTTTTCGTTTTTAGCTCTTAGCTTTTTGGTGGGGAGTCAGTGTTTTACTTTTTAATGAACGTTCTGATTTTGGTTTCATACTTAGTTCAGTTGAGAGACGCCAACTATGTTTTACAAGCGGTCTACGATTGGCTGTACTATATGTTAAACCCCACAGTGGGGATGGATGATCGGCTAACACCCTTTTTAAAATGATATCTACCCCACACTTCCTGTACTGTAGTGTATTCGGTGGCTCACATTTCTTTTTTTTAACATTGTGTGGTCTCACACACGCAGTACAGTTTATTTTGAAAGTCAGGGCTCTACGATCAACTCGTTCTCTGAAGTTAATCTGAAAGTAACAAGAACCTTAACAGAAATGTAGTGAAGTGAAAGTTTCCAAAAAAAAGACTTCTCAAGTAAAGTGTAGATACTCAAAAACTGTACTTAAGTACAGTACTCAAGTAAATGTACTTTGTTACTGTCCACCTCTGTCTGGCACCTACCACTGTCCTGAAACAGTATAAAGTACCTGATGACCATGGTTTAATATAATCAGATTTTTCTTAGCAACTGTCGCTCTGCGCTTCCTAACCTTCTCTTTGGGATCCCCTGTCAGAAGAAAACCCCCTTCCACAAACATTTAACCTGTGCTCTGCAAAACTTATTATTATTACTGCGATTAAAATTGAAATTGCTAAGAGCCGTGGACAGCGTAGAGTATCATGGACAATACAGGGGTAGAAATGTGGAAAGGAAAAAAGTGATCTCAGGATTCTTCTGCATGATGCTATATCTATACAGTGGGACAGACTATATTTACTTACTATTATTTTTTCATTATAAGACATATTTTTGGGACATATGCCTACTCAATCATTTTTCTGTTCACAAGATTTGTGCAAGTACTGTATATCTTCTTATAGGTCATAGGTCTTGAGCAAGGTACTGTCCTGATACACTGCCCCCTTAGAGCTTTTAAGAGCTGCTCACTGCTCCACATGTGCATAAGGTTGAAGGTGAAGATGTTTCAGCATTTCACGTTTAGGGAAACAGCAAAATAAATTATAAAACAAAAAATAATACTCAGTAACGGCATAATTCTGTTTTTAATAGTTTGCAACTTTATACAAATTAGCAGAGGCCTATGAAGCTGTAGAGAATTAACACTGTATAGAATAGCTAAAAGATTTCTCACACACTTTTGGACAGTATGGTGCTACCAACACTTTCCACTTTCTCCTGTTAAACTTCACTTAAGTTTTTATAAAGGATCATTTACTGCAGGGTTGTTGTATTAACCCTGCATCAGTTGTATCAGCCTTGGCATCTACAGGGCTTGCAAAACAGGTCTCTCTTCCTGTCTCTCCTCACTTGCATTTCTAAAGCGTTGCTCACACTTTTACACACCAAGTAACCTTTAAAAGAAATATTTCCATTAGAAATAAAAATGAACCAAATTTCAGAGTCTTGGTTTCAAGCAAAACTTTTCACAATGGATGTTCCAAAGATACCAAGAAACTATCAGATATATTAATATTACGGTCAAAAGCAAAAGTTTGGCCATCTCTGGTCAGGATAGATTTTGTTGATTTTCTTATTGTATGTACACATCCACATGTTAAAGCAAATGTTCTTTCTTATATATGGGATTTATGCATGGAAACACAGAAAAATGTTATATTGTTTAAGTGTGTTTCCTGTAGGGGAAATGAACTTGCTTTCACTTAGAAATCAACAAAATATGCCGACTAAACAAGGGTGTGTCAGTAAAGAAGACAGCGGAGTTTAATGAAAGAGGAGTTCATGAATGACAGACAAGTTCAAGATGTGAATAGGAATCTGTGTTGAGTGTCGTGTTGCTGCTTTACTAAGCAAAGAGACCACATTTCATGTGCCATTGCTACTTCAGCTGCCCAAACTCAGTTCTATCAGGAGTGAAAACAATTTGATAGACATAAATAAAGAAATAAATCTTATCTAGTGTCAAGATATATAGGTACATCTAAAAGAAAAGAATTTCATGAGAAAGAAATTTCTTGACCTGAGCCATATAGAATCATTACACAGAGTGAAATATGTCAAGCCTTTATTTCCTTTATATCTTGGAATTTTGATGATTTTGGCTTTCAGATAATAAATCCCATAATTCACTGTCTCAGAAAATTGTAATATTTTGAAAAAAGTTCAATCTTAGAAAGTCATGGTGTCACACCCTCATTAACTCGGGAACACCTGCAAAGGTTTCCTAAGCCTTTAAATGGTTTCAGTCTGGGAGACTGAGGAGGGTAAGCCACAAAAGGTCATTGCTAAAGAAGCTGGTTGTTCACAAAGATGCATACAAGCTTATTCATAGAAAGTTGAATGGAAAGAAAAAGTGTTCTAGAACAAGATGCACCAGCAACAGGGACAACCGCAGCCTTGAGAGGATTACCAAGCAAAACCCATGCAAAGTTTTGGGGGAGCTCCAGAAGAAGTGGACTGAGGCATGAATCAGTGCATCAGGAGCCACTACATACAGACAAATCCTAGACATGGGCTACAAATGTCACATTCCTCATGTCAAGCCACTTCTAAACAAGACACAATGTCAGAAGCGTCTGACTGTTGCTCAGTGTCCAATGTTCTCTTTTCACATGAATGTAAGTGTTTCATATCATTTGGAAATCAAGGTCCCAGTGTCTAGAGGAAGAGTGGAGAGAACAGAATCTATGTTGCTTGAAGTCCAGTGTGAAGTTTCCACAGTCAGTGGTGATTTGGGGCCATGTCATCTGCTGGTGTTGGTCACTGTATTTTCTAAAGTCCACAGTCAACGCAGCATCTACCAGGAAATGTTAGAGCACTTCATGCTTCCATGCCTGCCCTGAACCCCATAGAGAATCTATAGAGTATTGTCAAGAGGAAGATGAGAGACACCAGACCCAACAATGCAGATGACCTGAAGGCTGAGATCAAAGCAACCTGGGCTTCCATTACAACTCAGCAGAGCCACAGACTGATCTCCTCCATGCCACGTCACATTGATGCAGTAATTCATGCAAAAGGAGGAAAAACCAAGTACTGAGAGCATAGGGATAAACATACTGTTCAGAAGCCTGACATTTCTGTTAAAAATATCCTTTTTTAATTGATCTTATGTAATATTCTAATTTTTTGAGACATTGAATTTTGGGTTTTATCATCTGAAAGCCATAATTACCAAAATTCCAAGAAATTAAAGCTTGACATATTTCACTCTATATGTAATGAATCTATATAACATATGGATTTCACTTTCTGAAAGGAATGTCAAGAAATATTGAACTTTTTCCACAATATGAATTGAAGTGCAATATTAAATCAAGTGCTGCTGTAGAGAGTAACTCACATTCATGTGATGGTTGGAGGCACTGAGGTGGAATCACCAAACCTGTGCTGTCCTAACAGCTCCCAAGTACTTTATACACACAAACTCATTTAGAATTTTTTAATTGCTTTTTTGTTTGTTTGCATTTATTCTAATGAGAAAAAAATTAAGAACAAACAACTGCCAAGAGTTTTGCACAGTACTGTACAATTTTTAAGAGGTGAATATCATATCCACTGTTAAGCTCTTATCACTGTGACCAAGGCTCTGTAGCATCACTCGCTAAAGCAAAGTGTATGAGTTTTGCAGTTAGCTGGTACAAAGTCTCACCCTGTGTTCAGTGCTGTTGAGGTTCAGGGCGAGTGTGTTGAGCGATGGAGATGTGCAGGGGATCTGAACCTTCACAGTGCCCCCCAGCAGACAGTGGGACACATAGGGACCTTCACCTACTGCAAAGATCTATGACGAAAACAAAATAAAAAGATGTTTCACACATCTTAACACTTTATCCATTATACAGAGCACTATCACCCACAATAAACTAAAACTCAGCTTTACGCCTACACAAAACTGAAACACTTTAAATAACATAACACAATACCTTTACATTATCACATACCTTAATTTAAAGACATTTTCTTGACACTTCATCACAATACTACACAACATTTCAATTTTATTACGTTTATTGAGATGTAGTCACTTTATACGCACATTCATTCTTGAACAGAATCCTGTGACTCGAGCACATTCCACCTCAATCCCAATGCTGTGACTCAAGCACATTTAACCTCAATCAGAATCCTGTAGCTCAAGCACAATAATCTTGATAAGAATCTTGCAGCTTGTGTGCACATTTAACCCCGATCCCAGAGTCCCATGGTTCAAACACATTTCAATATTAATCAGGATCAAACTTTCTCAGTCAGTTTTGGTTCAGAACTGATGCATCACTATGGCTATAACAGCTATAATAATAATAATGTAAGCCTATGTACAGTTATCTTTAATAGACCAATAGCCTTCTTTTTGTGGCTTTGACAAAAAAAAAAAAACAACGGTTATTTATTAATAACATATTTATTTATATATTATTTTTGTTGATTTTGTTATACAGTTATCTTGGAGTTTGAGGTGATACTTTAACAATGAATGTTTGTCAATATAAATATGTGTCAAGTCCATGTCTATAGCACTCGCCTTTGTCTGCAGGCGGCTTCTTGAGTGTGCAACTCACGTGGTGAGTGAACCATGAATATTTACATGAGTTTAATTCTGCATGGACAGATTCCTTTGCCTTTACTGCCAACTACGCAGGTTTGTCTGTGTGTTTGATATGTGGTGAGAAATTAGCAAACAACAAAAATATATATTTTGAAAGAGAGCAATTTCGGAACTACTACGGAAAGACAGCAAAAGTGAGCGATTTCGGAACTACTACGGAAAGACAGCAAAAGTGAGCGATTTCGGAACTACTACGGACAGTAGAGCAGAGCAAACATACTTTCAACAACAACAACAACTTGAGCTGCTAGTTTTGTGGCAGAGATCGTAAGTAGGGGAAGTTATTCACAAAGGGAGAATACAGAAAAGAAGCTGAGCATCTATTCTTCAAGCTCCCTGCTTGCTGCTTATCTCATGCTCAGAGGCTCTCACTGCACCATTAAAATATTAACAAACATCACCAGTAAGCCTAATTTTATGTTGTTTTTTTTAACTGCTTAGCTTCAACAATGTTTTTTTTTTTTTTTACATTAAAGTGGGCTACGTTTTATTTTAATTTTACACAAATACGAGAAGGACTGAAAAAGGCGTGCATAGTTCAGTGTGTAATTTCTTTGAAAGTTGGCCCACACATGTACACTGCACTTCTGTTTGTTGTTGTAACGAGTAAAATAAAAAAAAGAGATTGACATTTAGACGTTTATATGCTGTGTTATGTTTTGCGGCTCCAGACGATCTATCTTTAATTAAAGAGACGGCTCTTTTGATAGTAAAGGTTGCCCTGGACTAGTTCATGCATTTTTGGATGCTGTAAGAGAGTGTATCTATAAACATAGACATACAATATGTATGAACAAAGTCAAGTTTCAAGATGTCTGCAGCAGAGTTTGACCTCGAGGTAAGCGTGCGATGAGTTTACATGGTGGTCGAAGATGGCTACTTGTTAGCTACATTAGCCTTGAAGCTTCAGCGCAATACCATGTGAGCAAACAATTATTTCTTGGCCGATCATCTGAGGAGATGGTGTGATTTTTAGGCAAATAATTTCTTTAATACAGGTTTGTCCAGCTCTTGTCCTGGAAGGCCAGTGTCCAGCACAGATAGAGACAGAGAGAGAGAGACCTTACCACATCCTGGTTAAAGACGGCCTCTCTCTGACACCCAGCCAGAGGGAAGACAGAAACAGGAGACATGGCGCGGAGATGCCAGAGAGAGAGGGATGGGCCTCCACCACACAGCTAAAGGGACAAAAGGAAGAAAGGATTGTTATCAAAAATGTTTCATCTTTTTGAAACAGGTGACATTCCAGAGGCGCAGCAACCCATGAAGGCGTCCTGACTGAAGTAACCAGCATATAGAACGTTTTTCTTACGCAGTCAGACAAGTCTGAACAGCTCTAGAGTCTGATAGAGACAGACACATTTCTATACCTTTCTTTTTATCTAGAATATTTTGTTATTCTTTTGTTATTCTACGTATAATCAATATTTACTTGATTTCTATTCTTTATTTCTATTTTTATTCTGTAGAATAAAATGGTCTTAAACCATATAATTCCAGTTACAAAGTCATGTGTAAAAGAACCTTACTTCTCCCACTACTACACTGTACATGACGAGCTATCTTGCTTCGCCTTGAGTCGTTTTAAAACTGCTAACATTTATTTTAATGTTTTATTATTTTATATGTAATTCAATCTTTTAGCACCTTTTAGCACTTATTTACATTAAAGTAAAAATGACATTCATCATTATTAATAACAATAAATAAAACTAATGACAACAATAATAATTACAATAACAACAACAATAATGACAATAATGATGATAATAGCTGTCTGTACTGATCAACCAAACCTGAAATTTCCTGCTTACCATCCAATCAGAGTCTGTTGCAAGGCAGCTGATCCACTTCCCAAACTGGGGGCGGGCACATTCCTAACCCCCCACAATAATAGGAGACAGCCAGAGAGAGAGAGAGAGAAATAGAGATAGAGAGAGGCATGTTGTTTAGAGGAGCAGACATGAATCACTGCCCTTGTATTCGAGTCGAAAATATCTGTCGTCTCATCAGTGCCGTTATCAGCCTCACCTCATACTTAAACACCTCGATGCAGTGCACAGCATGGCTTGTGCGAGAGTCTGGGGAGAGACAGTCAGAATATAGTTAAAATTGTCAAAAAAAGTCATTCTCAGTGTAAATTTATTTAGCTGGAATTGGATGCATACAAGCTCATGCATTCTACCTTTAAATAAACATAAAAAAAAACACTGTTGAAACTAAAATTGCAGGCAGATGCCTGTACTGTTCAAATACTTTACTACAGTCACATCTAGTCGCACTTAGCCAACATAATGTCTTTTCTACACGTAATGAACTCTTCATTGAATGATCTGCTTTTTAACTCACCCCAAACCCTCACTGCCCCATCCTCTCCACCTGAGAGGATCTCTCCCTCTCTTTCCTTCAGCGCCAGGCAGTGGATGTAGTCTTTGTGACCCTGTAGCACAGACTAGAGACAAAAAAAGATGAATGCAGGACTAATGTGGCGCTGACACAGCAGAACTGGACGCCATGGCCAGTGCTGTACAGGACTGTAGCTAAATTGATGTTCTAAAACCTGATTGACACATTCAAACTAAAACAACTCATATACATACACATTACCAAGAGCATCTACTGAATATTTACAACTTTTGCGCTGTTCGTGGACTAATGTTATTCCTGATGTTGCTTAGTAAGTACAATCTGTCCTTAATAATTTACATAGCTTGGTAAAAAAATAATTCTTCCTTTTGCTATTTACAAAATAAATTAATTGTTTAATATGGGCATATTTTATCCTGTTCCATGAAAGAAATTAGTCACTCAAGGTTGTGCGTTACTGTGATTTTATTATAGTTAAAGGGGTGTAGACAACAAAGCATCTCATTTGACCCCTGGAGCCTTTGCAGCTCTATAACAGTGACATTATACTGTAGTTGATCATAAACAATTAATACAATTTGAAACTTACTGATATCATGCTACAACACAAGAACTACGCTGCAGAATTTAAGCTCCAGGTCACTGCTTTCGCATCAGAGACAGCAAAGCAGCTCAGGTCGCATTTGACGACGTTCACAGATCTGATTTTGAAGGATTTGAAGAAAGGTAAATCTAATAATTTTAGCATTTAATTGTTGCTAATTTTATACTGAAGAATTTACATGTAGACAGATGATTGACATTGCTGTACTGCAGTACCTCCACCCTCCAGTCATTCAAATGAAAATTAAAAACGCATTTTCTCCAGCCAACAACTTTTGTTCCTTTTATTTCTGTTAAATTGAGCTTTTTCTAGCTTGTATTATACACTAGGATGTAATGTAATGCAGCAAAGGGCTGAAAAGGTTTAAGAGGCTGAATAAGTGACAGAACATAGTCACTGATCTGTTTTTGCTTACATTGTGTTTCGAACTGTTGTTGCTGCAGTAAACAGTACATTTTTATTCAACTAATTATTTGGGAATATCGTCTTCATCAGGTTTGTAAATCTCATTTATAAGCCGCTGCCTATCGTTATGGAAATATGGTAATGCGGATGATGGTAAATACTCGTAAATATGAAAAAAATTATTCTAGAACTGTTTTGTCTCACAATGTCCTCAATCATGAATGCTGAAAATATACCAAAACCATCTTAAAACAATGTCTCAGGAAGTATATTGTTTTCCTTTATTCTATTAGTGTGTATCAATTTAGTATTTACCAGGTTTTGCTTCTTTTTTTTGGATTCTTCCTTCAATTTATATGGGACAAGCATCACTGTATGCACTGTCTACAAAATACATACATTGGTATGCTCCTTATATGGGAACTATGGCTATTGGTATAGTATTGTTATTTGTATAGTTTTTAATAAATTGTATATGTACATTTTTTAAAATATAATTTTTTATAATTATATTTTTGTATAATGCTTGTATAGTAGTTTTGTTGTTAATAAAGTATTTATCCATCAATGTTAACATAATTACTTTGTTTGGGAGCTTTTAGAGGCAACAAACTCTTAAGATGTCTTGTTCCAATGACCAAAACTGTGCATTCTGACCTAGGTTTCTCTTAATGGAAGCATTCTCACACAAAATGTTGTGATTCTGTTTACAATGATTGAACTGTATGGAAATATTGAGAAAAAAAATCACAGGTTTTCCATTCAGTGGAAATATGTGGAATATGGACTCTGCTCCAACCTTGAATATTCCTGTTTCCATGTCCATGACGTGAATGTTATTGTCTCCCCCGCCAACTATCAAGCTGTTGTCCTGAAAGACAATGAGAGTGAGAGTGACAGATGGAGAGCACATATGTCTGACAGTAACTCCACCCTCAGTTCCACAAGAAGCTTACATTAAGGATGATAACTATTCAGATGATTCGCTGTGTATTGCATTAAATGCAACTTTACATTTTTGAACATTTATTTTGGTGCATTTCCTGGATGAAAATGAGGTTCATGCTCATGAACTTACTTGGAAATGTACTTACCTTTGGATTAATAATCATAGCATTGATCTCTGGGATTTCCAGACTAGTTCTAAAAGGGAGGATTATAAATATACATTCGCTATTACAAAAAATAGTCATGTAAATACCAGTCATCTGTGAGCTGAATACAGACAACAGCTCGAAATTAGGAGACACACATGAACAGTGCCTTACTTGTAATTGGGTCTCTTGGTCCATATAGCTTTGGTGCTCTGTGGAGTAAAGGACAGTGAAAAACAGAATTAAACAAATTGTCTTGGCTGTTTCACACTGAAGTGGACTATATTTACCAGCCCCATTATTCAGAAAAGTTGGGATATTTTCTAAAAATGCAATAAAAGAATAAATGTCTGATATGTTAATTTTCAAGTTTTACTGACCAACCTAAATGTATTTTGTTCATATGCTCAAATGTAGAATTTGATGCCTGCAACACACTGAAGAAAAGCACTGGCAATAAAACATTTTTTTTACAAACAAATATTTACAAAATACAATTACGCTGGTCAGTAAATTAATTAAAAATCTTTTCTAAGTACTTTTCTCATTTAAATAAAGATTCATGTCAATTAACAGATCAAAGATTTAATTTTTTATTGTATATTGGAAAGTGACAATAACTTTTTGTGAGTTCCTGCAATAAACCTACCACAAAAGACTACAACAACAGAACAACTCAAATGACCCCGTTCAAGCTCTGCATGTAATTAGATCTGCAGGAAGGAAGCACAATGAATTTCTTAACCTTTTAGCAACAGTGTGCCATGTTGGAACTGAACCTGATTCAGAAACGGGTTCAAAGTAATAGTTGTTTCAGGGTCAATCTGCATCATTATATTTACAAACAAATCACTCATTTTATTAAAACGTGGTAATTTTGCTCTTTTTAGTCAAGAAACAGTAGGAAAAAACAGTATATGCAGAACATCACATACATTTCAAAAGACTTAAAATAGTTTTAAATTTTGATTTTAATAAAAACATGTATTTGATTGAATTTAAAAATGTTATTAAATCAGGATCACAATGATTTGGCATATATTATTCATTCTTTTTTAGATTTTATATTGCCATCTTTATATTCAACAATTGTGCTATTGTGTCACAACAATCAAAATGTGCCAGTGATTATTTGAAAATCACGCAACCACCAAGAATGTGCCCATGTTTCTGTGAATTTTAAATACTACATTTAACTGCTAAAGTATAGTGCTGTAAAGATTATTTTTTAATTTAACAGGTATGTATACACAGATCAGCCATAACAGTAAAAATACCTGCCTAACATTGACTAGGTCCCCCTGCCAAAACAGAATGTGGGGCATTGGATGCTCTGACCCCTTTTTATGCAAGCCTTGGGTGCCCATGACCCTGTTGCTGATTTGCCAGTTGTCCTTCCTTGCATTACTACTAACTACAGGACTAACTACTGTGCACCTGGAACGCTCCTCAAGACCTGTTTTGGAGATGCTCTAGCCATTACACTTTGTCAAAGTGGCTCAGATCTTCATGTGTTTTTCTGCTTCCGGTACACCAACTTTAAGAACTGACTGATTACTTGTACAATATAGTTTACCCCCCGAGAGGTGCCATTCTGTAATGAAATAACTAGACAGTCAGTGTATTTCACTTTAACGGTCAGTGGTGATAAGATTATGGCTGATTGGCTGTGTACATAAAGGCTCCGGCTTGGATTTTACAATTCTGCTTTGGGACAACAGCAGCAAAAAAGAGCTACATGAATAAAGACACTTCCACTTGAATTGACTTAAGTTGCTGTACGCTGCCTGTTCCAGCAGGAAAATCACAAAACTGTGCTGGACCTAGTGTGGACAGACCTGGAGCCATTACCCAAACATACATCATTTTCATAACCAAGTATGTTTTTCCCTACTTTCTTAATGAGCTCCATCCAGCTCCAGGCGCTGAGTTCCCCATTCCCCGCACTCAGAAGATGTGTGTCTGTGGATAGCAGAGCGAACACGGGGCCTTCATGTGCTAGAGGAGTGTCCGAGAAAAAGCAGACAATGAGATCAGAGTATGTGTCTGCAATAACTACAACACAAAATTTGCAAATGGATTAGATATGGGCAAAAATAAAGGATGGAGACTAAAAATAAGAACATTTTACTCTCTGTGGCAGGAAGAAGAAAGAACCAACCAGTGAAGGTGAGAATGGGTTTCTGACTCATATCTGTTGCATCTGGACTCAGTGCAGATGACAGACTGTGGGGAAAAAACAGCAAAAAGCAATTTAAAGATTTACATTTATGGCATTTGGCAAACGCTCTTAGGTGCCTTGCACAAAGTGCACCACAATGGAATTTAACCCACACACATGGAGTAGTGAGCAGCCATGAACCTTGAGCACTTAACCAGGACTGTACCTTGCTCGAGAGTACCTCAGTGCTGCCTAGGCTGGGACCTGAACCAGAAACCACTGCACATACATTATATAAACCCCTTAATAAATAACAGATTTAGGTAATTTTGTAATTGAAAAAATGTTAACACAGTCTCTATAGGAAACGAAAATAATACACAATATATTCAGCAAACACTGATGCATAGTTACTTTTTATGTCATAAATTGAACCAAAATAAAATATAAAAACAAGTATAATCTATTCACAGGGTGCCAATAACTACATGCATGCATGCACATTCACACCTCGACTAGAGTCCACCTTTACAATAAAATAAGAAATCCCATTTGAAACTGTTCTAAAACCATCTGTATTACAGCGCTGCTTGCCTCACCTGAAGACAGCGATTTCTCCATAGCTATTACCAGCTGCTAGAAAACGCCCACAGGGAGAGAAACTCTGAGAGAAAACAGACATGTGGAGAAGCTGTGGAGAGAGGTAACCAAGTTAACAGTGTGACATAACGAAGAAATTTAGGAGACTGTGTTTTAAGATCTGTGTGCAGCAAAATTCCATCTATAACTGACTCGATTATATGTTGTGTTCTCAGCGATCACCAACAGCGAGGCAGAAAATGAGCAGCCCAGATTATATAGCCACCAAAGGGTGAGCTTTACTGGAACACAGAGACACTGAAATGTTCAAGAAAAGCTGCAATGTATACTCTGCCTCAACAGTAACTGCTGACTGGAAGACAAAAAAAAGACATCAAC
>JBBIGC010160877.1:0-16683 GCA_037576955.1 Lepidarchus adonis
TCTCTCTCTCTCTCTCTCTCTCTCTCTCTCTCTCTCTCTCTCTCTCTCTCTCTCTCTCTCTCTTTCTCCCTCTCTCTTTCTCTCTCACTCTGAGCTACTCTGAGATTCCAGCTCTGGATTCATGTCTCACTCTGCTGCTCGGATCATGAGGAGGGAGATCATCTGTGATTACCCCCCCACACACACACACACGCCTACTGAACAGAGCACACATGGACAAAAAGCTACCTGATCTCCCCTAAGGAACTGCAGATGCTTCTTCATATTGAACTCTTAGTCTTATTTGTTCATAGTTTTTTTCTTTTTATCACTCTCTGGTGTCGACCAGAGGAGAATGGGTTCCCATTCTGAGCCTTGGTTCCTTTCAGGGTTTCTTCCTATAATTAGGGAGTTTTTCCTTGCCTCTGTCACCTTTGGCTCATTTGGGGCTTGGACACGGATTCTATAAACTCTGTAAAGCTGCTTTGTGACAATGTCAGTTGTAAAAAGCGCTGTATAAATAAAATTGACTTGACTTGACTTGACTTGACTTGACTTGACTTGACTTGACTTGACTTGACTTGTACGAAAAATCAGAAAGTAAAGCTATTTGTTTATTTATGTCCCTGTAGTTCACATGTTTTCCTCTTGTTCTGGTTCTTGTCATATGTTTCTTGCCACATCTTCCTGTTCAGTCCCCGCCCCTCACCAGGTGTCCCTGGTTTTGTTTTGAGTACTTATACCCCTGTGTCCTTCAATTGAGGTTGGTTATTGTGTTTGCTTTTGCAAACCTGTAAGTCTGTTTATCTGTAAATGGAAGTCTCTGTGAGTCCTAAGCATATATGTTTCTTGTTTTATTCAAATTTAATATTATTTCTGGCTTTCTGCCTGCACTTACTTCCTCAGCACCCCACAACCTTACTATTTATTATGCCAATATATTTTCAAACACTTGCTTCCCAGATAAGTGGCCTTACCTGTCATATTTATAGATGCCCAAGATGTATTTTGTCCTGCTAAAAATCGAAAATTGAAAATGTAATATTAAATAAATATGTACAGCAGTTTGTTTATTAATGGTTTGATGTGTCAGTTATAAGTGTATATATCTCTTTTCTTGTTTCTCACCACATTATAGAATATTATGACATGTTTCGTGTGAATTATCCAAAGAAATTTGCATGAAATTTGTAAACTGTATACAATTTCAGCACCTCAAAACTACAAATATCTTCCTGCTTCCATGGTGATGGTAGTTTTTCCATTTGTCTTCAGCTGAAAGATGATTCTGAATTTGACAACTTTGGAGTGACCACCAAACACAAAGGGTTCTGCTGTAAGTAGTCTGGTAATAATTGCCTTCCGCAGCTTCTCAGGAGTTCAAATGTCAGTGGTGCCATTGACTATGCAAATATCAGGGGATTCAGCAAAGGCAGAGAGCGAAGCAAAATTTAAATGCATGTATTCATTTTCATCTCTTGCTTCCTACTCCAACTGAATCAACTACACTTTTACCCCCCAAAGCAAGCCAGAACCTAGTCTGGAAAAAAGACAGATTCAATATATAATTAAAATTCAGTCAACGTCACCCCAGAAAAGAAGCACTGTTACCATGATTGAACATGGTGGAAGAACATGACCAACACATTAGTCAATACGGTCTGACCTTAATTCATTACCATTACATCCATGAATCACACAACAGCTAGTAATGCAAACACAGGAGACTCATTCATAATGAGATCAAATATCCTCCACTGAATATTACATTAACCTCAGGCTACAGATGAGGAATATCTTTCCCTCTGGGATTTTTATTAACCACTGGATTGTGTCTGGGATTCAGCGTCATGGAAAAATATTGTATGAATATCTTGCACATTAAACACCAGGATGCCTAAATGTATCTCTGGTGGTCTTTAATGAATGCTACATATGTGCAAAATCTAAACTCCTGTCAGCACCTAGACAACAATATGAGTTGGAAATATACAATGGAATGGAAAGTCACACTGGGGCTTTCAATCAGCTGTAATACACACCTAATAAATGTTAATAAAAATAAGCCTCCATTTTTCACAATATGGCTTGCATCTTAATCAATGTATCAACTCTGCATGATGGATTACTCTTTCAGTAATTAATGAGTAAAATAGGGGTGAGCAATTTTGAGCTGGCCAGGATCAAAATCATCCAGTTGTATTCCACAGACTGAATTTTCTTTGTTGCCTGTGTCTTCATATGCTAATATAATGTAATGGATATTAGGGGTGAGCATTTTAGCCATTTGTGCTTTTCAAATAAGTATATTAACAAAGAAAAAAGATTTAAAAACCAACATAAGCAAATTAACAATGTGTTTCTCAAATTTGGGTCAGTTCTAGTTTATGCATACTATATATTTTAAGATTTGTAGGATGAACATGTTAAAAATTTTTATTTCTTCAGCGTAAAGCTTTTAAAATGACTATGAACTATATGCTCTACCATATGATTTGCTAAATATGGGTTTCAGACCTTTCCCTCATATCACTGCTGTCAGACAAAACCTTGTATCTCCAAAATAGCAAATTTACAACAGAAGCATACAACAGTTCCATATCTACTGGTCCATTTATAATTCAATTTTAACACAAGGGAAGTATGAGCTGGTGTTTTCAAATTCTATTTAAAAAAATAATTAAAAAAAAGAGGTTTAGTTGTGACAGCAGCGATATGCTAGAAATGTACTAGAGATTGCAGGTGCAGGTTGAAAAAGACTGGAATGGCTAGAGTAAGGGAGAATGTATGGTTGTAATTGTGTGTATTTGCATCAGAGTGTAATCCTTTTACTGTTTAAATGTAGGTCAAAGTCTACTTACATATATATATAGTTATTTTTAATGGTTAAAAATGTTTCAAGGCACAGGGCAAATATCAGTCCCTAAATTATTGGCAGGTGTTTTAGAAATGCAGATTCATCCATAATAGGTGGTAAACAGCTGATTCAGGCATCAGGATAAATGCATGGCTCAACATTTGTAGAACGTCTTGAAAGGGAACATGGGTAGGCAACACTGCAGGCTGGGAGCAATGCTCAAGGCAAATAAACACTTAATGCTTTTAATCCACTGTGGAAATAAGCACATTGAGTATGTCTGGCAAGAGATGGCCTCTCTGAAATAGTACCTTGTCATTTCTAGGAGTTGTAGGTGGACTGGAGGAACATTATCTGTGGCTTTTTCACATCTGAGTCAAAGAGGCAGTTATATGATGAAAAAGCAAAGTGATTTGATAGAGCCACTGATGTTTTCCTTTAGTAACTTTTGCTATCAATTGCCCTTCACTGGCCATGATCCATTAACAATGAAGAAAGAGGCAAGAAATCCATTCTTTCATGGAGACTTGCTTGGTTAAATACGCTTTACAGAATGTTTACACCAATCTCATTTCAAAAAATGAGAAATTGATTGGGCTTTTTGCTGTGAATCACCACATAATGTTGAGGTTCCAGTTGAAAATGCTACCCTGCCAAGGTACCCTACTGAGCTTGTTGTTCTTAATCAAAACTAGGCTGCTCGGAATAATAGCAACCAATTTGGCACAATGTTAATGTTAACAACCTGTCAGATCATCACATTCAGGCTACACACATGTATTTATACAGCGCTTTTTACAACTGACGTTGTCACAAAGCAGCTTTACAGAGTTTATAGAATCCAAGTCCGAGCCCCAATGAGCCAAAGCGACAGTAGCAAGGAAAAACTCCCTAATTATAGGAAGAAACCTTGAGAGGAACCAAGGCTCAGAAGGGAAACCCATTCTCCTCTGGGCGACACCGGAGAGCGATAAGAAGCTCTATAAAAATGAAAGGTTGATTATTAGTAGCAGGCCTTTCCCACACTATGGCTAAAATTTAAAATGCTCCCTACTCAGGGCCTGGCCATCCCCAGCAGAGCTGTCAATCAGTTTGTTCAGTTACAGTAGCATTTCAAACAGTAGGGCTGTTGAACTACTGCACAAAACATAAAGATGAAAAAGGGGTAAGTAAACAGTCGTTTGCAATATTAAGTGTTTAACGATTCACAGACATTGACTTTAGCTTGACAAGTATGTTGTATAGCGTTAGCATAGAGCTACACTAAGCTAAGCGTGTTAATTGCGTGACTAGGAAAAATTAACCCTAAGCCAGTGTAACAAGCGTTACATTTAGCAGCCTCAAGCTTGCACGTTTTTGAACAAAATATTTCTAAAGAATATTTTAAGTATCGAGTGTCTTTATTATTAGTATTCAGGGCATTTAAATAAAGTTGTCATTTTAGTGTGCCACCCTTATACAGTCTGTACACCTGCCTCCCCAAGAAAATTTTTTATACATGCCCACGCCCCCTGCTACTCCATATGTACTGCACTACATATGAATTAAAGCTAATAAAATATATTGTTGTATACATTGTAAATACATTGGAATCTGGGATTCAGTCAAGTATGGTCAGTTGCATATGGAACTAATTGACAAATTTTGATTGTAGATTTTTCTACCTTAAAGAGTGCAGTAGGAACTAGCGAGTCATTTGATATTCCCTCTGGGATTCATTTTATTTCAAGCTAATTGAGCTAAAATATAAACGTGAAGCATGTTACAGTGAATCACAAAGAGCTTTAACCTGCAAACGAGTAAACTACTGCTCATGAGCATGAGGACATTCAAAGCACACTTAGTTCTACTTCACAGCTGAAGTACTCTGATTTCGTCTGTGCCTAAAAATAGCATTTCTGTTCCAATAATCAATTCAGTATAGAGCATAATCATGTAGCACAAGTTAGCAACACTACAGCGGTCATGCAGAAGTCACCTCCCTCTTGAAGGCTAATTAAGAATTTACACAGTAACTATGAAGTCCCACTGACAGGACCCAGCCTCCCAGTTTGAAGAATTTATGTCTTGCAGTGTCTGGTGTCAAAACCCATATGTGCAAAGGGGAAGATATCATACGCATGTTCACAAATTGGCCCAGATTGTGACGCACTAGCGGATATGCCTGACAGTCGAGGAATCACAAGTCACCAGGGAGGAAATTAAAGATGAACTGAACTTTAAAGTTCTTTCTGCCTACACGTTTGCATAATGCTGTTTAATTACCTGTGAAAAACAACAGTGATGCTTTCGAAGTCTCTCAGTTATCCTTAATGTGATTTTCATGGCCAAAAGATTTAATAAAATCTGTAATGAAACGTGTTAACATTATGTAAAGAATTAGTCTGGACAGGATAAAGTTTAGATGTGAGGTCATCTGGACGTAAGGTTAGGAAGGTAAAATCATTTTTGATGGTGGGCACAGATAAACCCCTGCAGAGACAATGCCCTCCAGCTGACAAGTTCTGATACACCCACCTCCACCTCAGCTCAGAAACCCAACACTGACATCACATATCACTTTCACCCAGATCTTTATCATTACACACAAGCTTCACTAAGACTTTCTGCAGGTCTGTGGGAACAACATCACTGTCAGGCATGGAAGTGGGGGAGGGGGGGGGGGGGGGTATAGGGGGTGGTGTCTGGTTGAATAGCGCCCCCACTAGCCCTCTCTAAAAATAGTCTTTATTGTCGTTCCTCAGTATAGTTTACATGCATTGAAACGCAACGCCATTCTTCAGGCCCATAGAGCAACAGCAGCACATAATACATGACTACATGAAGAGCAGATTTATGACTGATTAGAATGTGCATTATACAATAAAGAGTAGGGACGCTTAACAATAAATACACCAACAGTACGCATACAGGACAATTCACACTTAAACAAATCAGGACAAGTAAAACAATTACAGGTGGGTATCAAATATGTGATTAATAGCTGTATGTAACACAACTTTCTTGGCAGCATGTAGAAGACCCTTATCTTTCATTTTCCTGCATTAAATATTTTGGTGACATGTGCTTGTGTGGTTTTATGCACCAACAATCTTATTTCATGTTTGAATTTCTTTTTTTACTATTTTCTTTATACTATTTTATTAGGTTCCAATTTCCTTGAATGTTTTTGTTACTGTGCCTTGGTTGGCTGCATTACACATCATTATTCTTTTGGCTTTTACATTTATTTATTTGGCTGACGCTTTTGGCTGACGCTTTTGTCAAAAGTTTGCACATGACATTGCTGATGTGAGATCTACAATTAAGTTCAACAATTATTTCTTACATAGAATACAGTGCAAGTGCTACAACATCACAGATGGCAAGTGCTACAACATCTAAAAGTCTAGAAGAGAATAACACATTCCACGTTATCATTATAAGCAAGCAACAAATGCTACAGCATTAAAAAACATGAACTATTACAGCATCAGCTATTACTACTAACTACAGCATGAGTTATAAGTATAACAATTATCAAGGAGTACAGGGCATTTATTCTCATAAAGAGAAGGCAGACATCCAGTACATTCATTTATACAGTATACTATGTGTTGCAAGTAACATGAACAGTTTGTGTATCTGCACAGCTTAGATGCTAAGGTAGACACTGAACAATTGAGTCTTGAGGTTTTTCTTGAAGGTAGAAAAACTCTCTGTAGTTCTGATGTGTCTGAGCAGCTCGTTCTGAGGGTGAACAAAGGAGAAGAGCCTGAAATGTTTTTGGATTCCATATGGGGACAGAGTCTCCAAGCGCTGATCACTCGCTGATCTGAGTGAGCTGGTGGGTGTGTAGGTCTGGATCAGTGTTTTCACGTAGCTGGAAGCAGATTCATTGATGATTCTGTAGGTGAGCATCAACGACTTGAATCTGATGCGTGCTGCAATGGGAAGCCAGCAATGGGAATCCTTTGCTGTGGCTTGATTGGGGTTGCAGGTAGAGTAATGGTGAGTAGTCAGTTGCAGTAATCCAGACGGATGGGCACCTGTGCCTGGACTAGAAGTTGAGTGACATATTCTGGAAGATATGACGTGATCTTTCAGATGCTGTAGACATTAAAATCTGTTTTACAATGTCAGTGTCAGTGTAAGTCATTCAATATCTAGATTGTATGGGGTTTAAGTTGCTCTATTCTCATTGCTGTGGTGGCAAACTTGCTTTTGTACTGCAGCCTCCTCTGGAAGCAGGACTGGTGCACAACAGAGATGGACCTGCATACCCCTCCACCCTCTTGTCAATGTTATCAAGTTCAGTCTTTAGGTCTTATTTTAAAAAGTAAAGAACATTTGTTTTTCCCACATAAAGATGTGCCTAAATGAATCCAAGTGAAAGCCCCTTTTTACCTCAGGGAAAAGGCTTTTGCAGAGTCTTTTTGTGGGGAAACAAATATTCGGGGACATTTTGCCAGGTGACAACTGTCCTCCCAATCCATTGTAGGCTCCTGTGCTCTGAGGCAGTGCAGTTCATGCACCAGACAGTGAGACAGCTGGTCAAGACGCAGTCTGTTGTGTCCCTGTAGAAAGTAGTGAGGCTGTAAGATGGAGCAATTGCTGCCTTTCTTTTATGTAGGAAGTGACATGGTCTTTCTTGGCTAGGCAGGTGGTGCTAAGGGTCCAGGCAATGTTGTCAGTGATGTGCATGGCAAGAATCCCGTCCTTTTCTTTGGCCTTTTCCTATATTCTCTAAATTAAATGATAAACATTGAGTGTTATTAATTTTTTTGGCCAGGTATGTGTTCAGCTTTGTAACACTTAATTTTCAGAATCAAATCATAGAAAATCACTTCGCTTTGTGCCCTTAGGAAAGAAAAATCAAAGTGCTCCTGAATATCTATGTAGGTTCCTTAAGACAACAATAAGACCAGTTGGAAGACAGAGGATTCTTATGCTGCTGTATCCTGTATCTCATGTCTCCTTTTTTTCTAATGCATTTTCTTCTAATGGAATTTAAGAAAATCACTTTCTGAACAGCCAATAAGTAATGTTTAAAAATGTCCTCAGGGACGGTCTATTGCATTTGACATGCTTGCAGCTTGATCTACATATTTAAAGATGGGTCACAAGTCTTTCATCAACCTATCGTTGCTTAATATTCTGATCTAACATAACATAATCAATATAAGTAAATAATGTCAATATACAATGTCTGCATACTGCTAAATGGTGGCTGGTTTTTTTTTTTTCAATCAGTGGTTGCAACATAGCGTTACTGACTGAGGCAAACTGTCCACAATCCACCATTCACCTCAACTTTCCATTTTATAAATCTGTAAGAATAGAACTAGAGTTGCCAAAGGAGCTGCATTCATGAGATGATTGGTTTGTTTATCAAGCCATGCATGGGTATGAGAAAACTATTTCTCCCACTGTGAATGATGGTTTCCTCCAATGAATGTTGTTACAGCTATAGGACTGTGAACACCTATACAGGTATATAAGCATTTGTCAATTTGTCATGGTCATTTAGTATTTAATTATTGAAGGGGATTAGATGTTGCCCCTCCACACTAAAAACAATGAGATCTGTGACAGAAAGTCTCATTTCAGTCAGAGGTAATCAAAGGCAGTAATAAAAGGCAATAATATACTTTCCTATTACTGTCTCCAGTATGAACACAACAGTGCATTTTTTTAACCTCTGCAGCAATTGTTTTGCAGAAGTATAAGAATCCCAAGAGAGTGTGTAGCACAAAATATAAAAGACCAGTCTTTGGACTTGAGTTGCGTATTGCAGCTTGCCATAAACTGTTCACATTTCCCATTGAGGCACAGAGGCAGCATTATATTTGAGCCGCCTTTATTTGAAAACAACAAAAGGAAAGACAGCTAGCTGTGAAGTCTAGCAGTGACTCATTCTTCCAAAAGCAAAAACTGTGAAGTACTGTAGTACTGTCTATGAAAAGGCCATATAGCTGTAGCTTTGCCACAACACAGTGCTGGCCTAGTTGTAAACGTAAAAGCATTTGCAATAAGTTTTAATGAGTAATGGTGAAAAAGATGTTTAAAATAGTAGTTTCCATGTACAGTATGGACCATTTGGTAACTTTTACTATGTCTGCATGCCACACCAAACTCTTATCATTTATGATAAACTGGAACCTAAACTTAGTTAAACTATACTCTGTACGGACTCACAGATGGACTGAAGTAAGCGCAGACTTGAGAGTTTGGAAATTATACAGGTTTAATACCCTCAGAGACAGATACACTTGCTCTCACACACAGAGACCTTACATGTTACACGTAACAATATCGAACCACACCACAGTCTAAACACAATCCACTTAAATACACAGAGGGGAACACGCAACACCTGGGGAGATCACATGACACACACACAGACACGTGACACACCAGGGTAACCCACTTCACAATAAAAGCACAGGTAACACAGGACGACACCTTACATACTCAATATTCAAGTTTTTCATCCCTTTACTTTTAATTTCACATTTGTTTTCTTCAGCTGTTAAGCCTTATTTGTCATATACTGTACCTGAATTCATCATCAGGACAAATATTAAATTATGTTCCATGCGCTGATAAAAAAAACAATAAAAAAATAAATAATCATAATTGAAAACTGCATGTTGCTGTTTAAAGGCACTTTGCGACATTGCTGTCAGCGAATCAATGAAGGATTGGGATTAACAGAGCACTAATTTTGTGATGCAGCGTACATGAATGACTCATATCCCAGAAGGATTCCCTGAAGAATATCCAACTTTAGTGGTCTTGCTATGAGAAACGAGTGGGAAGAGATCAGGAAGTTCAAGATAAGAGCATGTCTCATGGGCCCTAAATAACACAGCTGCCCACAGAGAGTTCATGCGCATTTGAAGCTATGGAAGCAAGAAAAACCTTTGAGGACCTGTGTGGAACACTGATTTGAAAGCAAATCAGGAATTAATCCCAGTAATGCCCCAAGCTTGTTGTGCCCTGTAATCTCTTGAGGTAACTCAGAAGTGACACTGAAATGTTGATAATGAGCCAATGCAGTGATTTGTTTCAGAGATCGCTAAAGAGTTCACTAGCAAAATTAAAGTCAGCTCATACTTCCCCAGTAGTCACTGAAGATCTGCAATAAAAAAAAATAAAAATGTTTGAAATAACGTAGATGTTGGTAAGTGTCATTGCACTCCATATTTCCATATGGATTCTATATAAGAAAATAAATGAATATTTTGGTTCTACTTTGTACTGTAACTGATGTGATTTTCCACAAGACTCTGATGTAACTGCTCAATTAATCAAAGCTCTGTGATGAAAACTTCTTCTGCAACACATCAGAGCAGGGCAAGATAACGAAACTAATGTGCATTTAATTTTTGTAGCACACATCAAAATCTAAATATCTTTGTATTGGGCCTTTACGGCATACATATTTTGAGTGATCAATAAAAAAACTGCATGTGCTGAAATGTTGAAGGCCACATAATGTTACCTGTGCAGCAAACAAACTGCCAAGTGTATTTTCCTCAACCATATAAGATTGCTCTGAAATGCTAAAGCAAAAGATATGGTTATTTCAGCCTTCACTTCTTCTTCTAGGACTTCTTAGATACACTGGAGTACCTGCACTGCAGTTCACAATGCTGGTTTGTCGATAAAGTATTCTCACAATATCCAGCTTTATTCAGCGCTAAAATCTGAATTAAGACAAACAATGACTATTCCGATTAAATAAGCGAACTTTTATTGTGTTAGCCTGATCAGGACTTGGGACTGTGAGTTAATTTGGTTGGTGGGATAGTGAGAAATATATGGAGAGAGTTTAGTTTCAATATTATCAAATGAATATCACGCCATTCACGAATATATTTCTTGACTCAGAAACAAATGTAACAAGATTCACAAAGATAGAAAGCACACAAGTCAGGGCTCGAATGTGCACAACTCGTGCAAAAACCAAGCTATTGACCAACATTAGCCAGCTTGCTAGTATCCCAAGTCAAAAGACTTGACTAACGTTTGCTAAACGTTTGCTAAACGTTAACTAAACACATTCAAATACTTTAAATTAAGTGAGGTTTAATCACGAATGAAGGAGTTTTATAAGTTGAACAAGTTATACTTACAGTTGATGAACCACATTCCCATTATCGTGTGTTGTTGACTGAATCAAACGTGAACGCTCTCTGGTCAAACATACAATTAATTCCCTGCAAGAGAGAGAGAGACTACAATGTGCAAATGTAGCGCAATGTAGTCAACATTAAATCCCTCTCTCGAACTTCAGATTGGCTGTAAACTTTGTAGACATATGATTGGCTACCTTTTGAAAAAACACATTCCAGCGCTGTCAGGGAAGTCTCAAAAATCCACAAATAAATGTCGGGGTATTCACGAATGTATAAAGCGGTTTGTAAATGCAGGTTTATCGGTTTGTGAATAAATATAACTGCACTGACATTTGTGCATCACATACATTTTTTTTGGAGTTGACAAATGCTTTTGTAAATGGTAACCCTAAGTCACCCTAAGTAACCCTAAGTCATGAATTATTTTTGTGAATCTTGTTACATTTGTTTCTGAGCCAAGAAATATATTCGTGAATGGTGTAATATTCATTTGATAATATTGAAACTAAACTCTCTCCATAGAAATAAAGTGAAGAAAACTTAACTGCTTCGACTGCATGCTGCAGCAAATTCAACGAAAGTGCTGTTATGCTGTAATATATCTGTCTCTGTCTCTCTCTCTTTCGCTCTCTTTTGCACATTCACTCAAATAAATCACACTCATATCATTTTTGATTAAACGCTAGCCTTAATAACAAAAACCTTCACAGAGTGTTATAACCAGAGGGGAACCCTCTGGGCCTTGTATGCCTTCAGAGGAGGCTTAATCCCAGACAGTATGTGAATGTGTCAGTCCTGGCAAACTGAGGGAAAAGTGGCCCACATTAAAACACCATTATTTGGCCCTCATGACCTGTCAGGTCAATCTGAGCCTCTTTCAGCAGAAACAGGGAAAAACAGCTGTAACTGCAAACTGCTTTTGACCAAAAGTGGTCCCCAGATTATGGGCCACACATCTCACCACATATCTGGACTTCCTCTGGTTGAGACACAGCAGTATATTGGTCTATGAAACACTTTTTGTTAAATGAAAATGTATTATTAAGGATACTCAAACTCCATCTACACTAGAAAATTATTAAGAATACTCTAACACCATCAACACTAATGCTAGGATAAGTATTAAATATGCTGGATTACAATTTAGTTCTGTTGCTTACATATAATGTTGTGACATTTGACACCGAATTGTATGTTAATAGAATAATAAAATTATATGTCACTAACTTTAAGTTAAATCAAGTGTTCTATTATAGTGTTTTGCACATGTCTGGGCACAAAAATGAAGAGATAGGTTTAGATTTTAAACTCTGCACGCAAAATCCTGTTTGTTAGTGTAGTTCTTAAGTAAACCTCTCCAGTCTCTTAGCAAGCTGCTTGATTCAGCCCACGTTTAAAGAGTGAATATGGTGATGACTGTGGTGTTGGTGTAGACCCCTAGAAGGAGAAGTAAGTAGCAAAGTTAATGGACAAGTGTAAATATTGGGAAGGATTTTGGAGGCTTATGTGATCTTATGGATAAGACTTCACTTATTTTTTCAAAGGGACTAAAGTTCAAAATGAAATTCAGTCTTAATCCCCTTTACACCAACAGACCTGATCCAAATCAGCTATTTATTAAAGCCTTCCTGAGTTGCATCAGGGGTATTGAGGCAGAAATCATTTGAAAGTTGTAATAAGCTGAAATTGTGGAGGGCAATGGTTCTTCCTAGGATTAGAGGTCAGAAATACATAGGTTTAAAATCTAAAAGAAGTGCTTACCACCACCACCATCACTCCCCCCACACACACAGTTAAAGAGACAAATTTGTAACAACTTTCAAAATCTAAAGATCACAATTTAGATAAGTTACTTAGAACCTTATACACCACAATTTTTCCTGCATCCAAGACGTAACCATCAAGAACTAACTTCCTTGCTGCCTTATACAGGGGTTTCTCGAGTCATGTCAGGATTCGGTTCCTCTGAGTGTGACGTAACTTGAATTTTGACATAAGTAATAACTCATGCATGTAATGATGCTGCAAATGCTTTATTAAATAGCAACAACGCGCATGAACGCTCTCATATTACAGTAAAGCATTAAGGAAACGTTGCTCCAGATAGAAATGCTCTTTTTAACAGTTTCAACACTAACGGTGAATAAAACATAAACATCACAGCAAACACAGAGAATTACCAGAGCAGAGAACATCCCTTATTCGCCCGTCCCTGAGCACACGCACACACACACACATGCACACACCCACACACACATTGCAGTACTTTTTTTTAAGCCAGTGATGTAATCACAAAGTTTGGTAAGTGAGTACAATATAAGTCAAAAACCCTCTGTATATCTTATCCCTTGACAGGTGCCATTGCGATGAAGTAACTACTGTATGTAGTCAATGTTATTCACTTTACCTGTCAGTGTTCACATGATTAAATATTTATATATACACACACATTATATATGTTAATATGTCTGTTACAAGCTTCAGATAAAACACTGAATGTCTTTTACAACTTTCATTTATCTTTGTCTAATCTATAAAAGCCAGAAAGTGTTGCATGCTGGTAGCATTCCTATAATCCCGTACAGGTTCCACTGAAAAATATCAGTAATGTAAAGGTGTGTTTTTTCCACATTTTTCACTGTGCTTTGATATTCATCCTCTTGGCATAAGTGCCATGATGACCAAGCCAGAATTTTGAATGAGTATATAACAATTGCTTTTGGCTTTTATTGTTTTATTCTGAAACCAATCAATACTAACATCTGAATGCCAATCATTCTCTCATGAACTTGTTCCCTTGGAGAGTATATCCATCAAAAAAGACAGCATTATATTCTTTGTGAACCTGCATTGGTTTGTGCATTTTTGGGTTCAAACCTTCTTGGTTCAACTCAGTCAGTTTAATGTGTTAGATATGAAAATTAGCATAGATTATCAACACTGATTGTTCTACGAGGCAAGAAAAGGCAAGTTTAATTAGTACCTGGGATAATAGTTTAGCATTTCACCTCCATGGGAGTTGATTAAACCTAGTATAATTATATTATAGTTATATTAAGGAATTTATAAAAAAGAATATCAAGCTCTAGGATAAAAGACACTCTACAAAAAGTTGTACTGTTTGGAAACTTGGTAAGATTTCAGTCCTAGTTTAACACTTGGGAATTTCTAATGTCCTCTGACAATTCCTTTGTACATGTCACAACCAATTTGTAGAATTAAGAGTAAAATACAAATGTATTACTTGTGATAAGCAGGGTAATAGGGTTAAGTAGGTTGTTGGATTAGACATTATAATTTCCATTAAGTATCAGATATTGCTGTTTGTTCAAAGCTAGATTAAACATTGTCAATGATGGATGAAATTAGACAACATAATACATTAAAACATACAGCCAGAATTGAGGCCATCATCCCTGCATAACTGAATGGAATGGAAACATTTCTGCATGGTTGAACTTCATTTTAAATGAGATATATAATATTTCTCTCTTAGACATTGCAATCTAACCAACAGTTAACTTGGTTGACTAAAGAGAAAATGTAGTTTGTGTTAAAGTTGGTGTTAGAGATATGTTTCTGAGTCACCTCTGGGATATGTCATGCCACTTGGAGTGGGAACAGTTAAACAAACCATTTGTACTGTATCTAAACAAGGTTTTAGTTTCTAAAATGTATATTAGCTCAGTAAACTGACATACTGTTCACCTTCAAAAACACAATGATCCAACCAGAGTCAAGTATATTGTACCAGCGACTTCAAAGAGTGTCCCAAGACTGTGTGAACTATGAAACTTGATGTAATAGTCTAACACTTCGGCTTATTAGCAGGCAAGGGAAGTCAGCTGGAATGGGATTACATTAGTCTGGGCTGTGTTCTTCAGCCCAAGTGCACCGCTAGTGGGTCAGTTAATTGAGTAGGCAGACAGTAGAGTAGCAAACATAATACACAGATATATCGAGAGTCCTTGAAAGGGTGTTCCATTTTGTCCTGACATTTTACATGAACGCTGCTATACAACCATGTCATAACAATGTCATAACCATGTCATAACCATGTCATAACCATGTCATATGCTGCCATGAAAGCTAATATTTTAGTGTCATGACAGTTACCAGTAGTGGTAGCAACACAGTTCACACTGCATTTATCCCAGCTCTTTACTGTAGCTATTACAGCATGAAAGAGGTATAATCTGAATCTGATCTTAAACTACAGCACCCTCCACAATTATTGGCACCCCTGGTTAAGATGTGTTCTCATTCATTGTGAAACAATCAAAAGTTTTCCCCTCTTCTCACATAACTACTCTAAGAACTGACTGTTCATTTGCTGCCTGATTTTTCCCACCTTTTCACAGATTATTATTATTCACTTTAACTGTCTGTGGTTTAAATTATATGGCTGTCTGCTGTATCTTCTACAACTGTTGCTACATAAACCATAAACAAGTTTTGCTATGTGACATGAAATAATTGCCATTGGTTTTTGTTGGCTGTTGTCACAGCTGAGTGTGACCTACTTTTGGAAAGAATATCTGTCACCCAAGAGGCTAGCTTTGAAAATCAAACGACACCAGCACACAGTGGGAAATATTGGAAGCAGACCTAAACAAAAATGTACACACCTTTGCAGATTAAACCCTAAATTATCATATAACAGACAATACATAAAAGTTAAAGCGTCTTGTATTTCAGAGAGACATTATCTTTTAATCTATGTTGGAGATTGTGTTCTGAACTTTAGATTTACTAGTACAGTTAAAGTGGATGGATGGGTGGATGGATGGATGGGTGGATGAATTAATGTATAGACACAGAGACAGATGGTGGAAAAAAATACACAGAAACGTATACATCTTTACAGAATTCATTCACCAATTGCTGTCTATGGACAGCAGTAAAGAATTTGTGGGAAACAGTTATTTTAGATCACTTTCAAAACTTTAGACAAGTATGAAAAAGCATTGTGAAGTCAAAACTAGTTGACTTACAAAATGTTTATGAAAACGTAACTGTGTATTTCCTATTTTGGCTCATTTAGAATTTTTTTATTTTGATGTAATTGTTACCAAAACGCAATAGAGGTCATGAGAAAGAACAGTACACACAAAAAACACAAACATGCATCAGATGATTTTTAATAGGTACTTATTCCTCATGTAGGCCCATTAAGACCAGGGGTGGACAGTAACTAAGTACATTAAATTGAGTATATAGAATATATATTTTTAAACTTAAGACTTTACTCCATTACATTACCTTTGAAGATTTTGTTACTCATTACATTCAAGCTTGGCTTTAAAGTCATTGGTCAAATGTCATTTTCTAAAATAGGCCTTATTGTGTTAGTCAAAATCTATTAATCTTCTTATGCTTTGTCTGTGATGTTTATTACTGCAGCTACAGCAGAGAAAAATAATAAAAGTAAAGACAGTATTTTTTGATCCAGTTCACCTACAGCCTATTTAAACACTGGCGTTGTTTCTTATAGAGCAGTGGTTCTTAACCTTTTTGGTGGTACCGAACCCCACCAGTTTCATATGCGCATTCACCGAACCCCTGAAATATATATATATATTTTTTTTTTCAAATTCAAGACGATATGTTTTTTACTGGTGGACAAAATGAGCCGTGCATGAATATCACCTTGTTCAAAGAACAAAACCAACACAATTCTGCTGGTGAGAGACTAGAGTTGTAAATCCTGCAGATAGGAGCTCA
>JBBIGC010160923.1:0-16677 GCA_037576955.1 Lepidarchus adonis
AGATAGATAGATAGATAGATAGATAGATAGATAGATAGATAGATAGATAGATAGATAGATAGATAGATAGATAGAGCCTACTCTTTGGTGTCTGTATGAAACTTTTATGATGTGTTATGGGCATGTCAATGAGTGTGTTCTGGGCATTTCAATGGGTGTGTTCTGAGTGTGTCAGTGGGTGTGTTTAGAGTCATGTGACATGACGCACACTGACGCATGTTGACGTGTTTAAGTGACGCATGCCTGAGATATCAGTGTTCTGTTTTAAGATTGTTTTTTCCCTATGTGACCTTGAAAAGGGAACACTGTTTCTGATAAGCGAGCTGTGCTGGAGACAGAGGACTTTTGCACCATTCAGTCCCAACTAGATGCTTTAACAGATGGCTTGAGGGTTTTACTGTGACCCCAGATTTTAACCAGTTCTGGGATCCCAGAAACAACAAAGCATTTTGAGGGCAGTAGCTAATCATTTAGAGTTTAACCCAAACATCCAAACTTTGAATTGCAGTTTGGCCTCTAGGAGGTGCTTTTGTTTAGCTCATTGTGACTCATTTATTGGAGAAGCACCACGTAGTGAAGGATGTAAAAAAAATCTAGGGCTTAATCTAGCTAAAATCTAAACATCTAAAATCTTTAATTTCACAAAATGTGACATGTCACATTTCTAAATTTATGCTTACACTTGACTACACATGATCACATTTGCCTCGCTCGACAAAATGACCAACAAAACTTTGTAAGGGTTGCCTGAGGGTCATGTGCTTGTTTGTGCCAAGAGTCTCGTTTAAGTCTCCACCCCTCTACAGGAGTTTCATTATTGGTTCAGTGTATTTCTGCTCGTTTCCTAGTTCCGGGGTCGATGTTTGTTCTATGCTATGTTCATTCATGTGTTTCATACTTGTTGTTCTTATGAAGATTAAACATTAGTGTTTGTTCGTTCTAAGAATCTCTGCACCTATTTCCACAACTTTGTCATGTGAAGATTCAGACTTCACCAAATTTCACACCACATATCACTACAACATTTAATGAAGGCACTAAAATGTTGTGAAATTGCATCCATAAGGGATATCCCAAGACATGCCAGTACCAATTGCTTGTGATATAAAGTTTCATAAAGGATGAAAAGTCACACCCTTCACCCCAGGCATATTTCATCCTTAAAGGGTGCTGTAAATGATGTATTTTAATATCTCAGGATTTGGTACAATACGTTTATAACACTGACAATAACATACATTAACTGAAACATAATTCTTGAAATATTGAACAAAATATCTATATCCATGTTTTAATAATAAATGTCATAAAATAACAAAAATGATTGATATGGAAAGTGATTCTATACTTTTAAACACTAGTGTATACTTTTCCCCAGTGTTTTAAAATATGACAGAAGGTCACTGTGACCAAAGACATCTGCATCATTGATAAAGCTGGAAGATAAAACCTTAATTACTGCCAAAAAACTGTGAAACTATTTATTTTAACCAATAATCTTTTACATCCTGGAGGCATCATTAACGTTAATGTCTTTGTTGTATGTTTCAGCTGAGCTTTATAGGCAGCAGAGGTTCCTTCTCTTATATGAGTGTTGACTAAGAAATGTTCAGTTATGGTTTTGGGAGGTCACGAATAATGCCAGCACAAATGTTATCATAAGTGCACACAGCAGACTTGCACCATGGCCCCTGTGAAAAGTTGGATAATGTGGCTTCAGCAGGCGTAATGACCGACCCACTGGAGTTCAGAAACTCAAGCTGAGAGGCGGAGAGAAACACAGTTTGGTCTGATTCACTCTTAGATGACTAACTTCAGTTCCCTGTCTGCATTACGAGACCATCCAAGTGCCAGTGACAGACCTGGGTTGGATCTGAATACATGTAATGAGGTTATGTAATCAGGATTTTAAAACAGTAACTGTTTTCCATTACGTTCAGTAAAAAGTAGGCAGCTTGCAAGCAGTGTTACATTCAAACCACTCCTTCATACACCAAGCACAATTTAGACACGAATTTAATTCAGACGTTGATAAATTAATGAACTAACACAATAAACTGATTAACACAAATGAGACATTTCTAAGACACAGCAAAGTGCTATAAATGCTAAAACCTTATTAATATACTGAGTATTCCATTTCTTTTATTCTTTAAAATAAAATAGCTATTTAAAAATATAGCTATTTTTAAATAAATAAATAAAGCTAATAAAAATGGGCTATTTTAACATCAGACAGAGCATCTAATATTCAAACAACTCAAACACTATACCTTGTATCAAGAATAAGTCAGCAAATCATATTGTGTGTTGTTCCAGGTTAGATTTATAATCAAACTTCTTTTCTTCCCCTCCCATAAGGGATCCAACATTTTCTGTTGACCAATACCCAACATTGGAGTGGCGCCATCTCAAACATTAACATCCAAAGTGGCTGGACCTTGGTGGCCTATTGGTTAGGAACTTCCCCTTGTGATCAGAGGGCTGACTGAGTCGGTACCTGATGTTTTTATACATCGAGATAATCAAAACGTCATATTAAATTCTTTCAGGAAGGTGTCAGGTCGGCAAACTAATTTAAAAGCTTTTATTATTAGAGAAAAATTACAGTTAGAAGTTTGTGAAAAGGCAAAATTCTCCTGTTTGAATGGGATCCCAGAGAGAAAGAAAGAGAGATGGTAGAGAGATAGAAGAAGAAGTGTGGGAAATTGACATGATTAAGTGGTGTATGTTTGTATGTGAGTAAATGTGTCGTGACCCCAGATTTACCAGTGCTGTGACCCTGAGAACACCAGTAACCCTGAGGTAAACTTGAGCAAGGTACTGTCCTACTGCACTGCTCCACTTGTGGATGGGCTCAATGCAGAGAAAGCATTTCGTTTGTCTGCTGTGGTGTGTTCACAATGACAGATAATCACTTTCATACTTTGTGTGTTCACATTAACAAAATAATTTGTATGTTTCATGCTTTGTTACCATTCAAAAACAGATCAAAGTGGGATCTATATCAAAAGATATCAGTTTTCACCTTATGAATGAGGAATGAAACAAAAAAGACGTTTTTTCAAATAACCTTTTAGAATAAATATGTCATCTCTCTGGTTTGTTTTCAGAGAACAATGCCATTTTCCTGTTGTTCTTGTTGCTTTTCTCTTGGTTTTCTCTTGATTTGGCTAAGGAGAGCCAAGACTCACATTTCTTTAGTAAAGCAATTCATTTGATTAGACATTTAGTTTTTAATTGGTAATCAGTATCTGTACCAGAATTCACTTTTAAAGTTACTTTCCCAACCCTGGTCTTTAGTCCACCACACTGGAGTATGACAGACATTTTATATACAAGCTCCATTATATTATATATTATATAGGATATATTCATACAAGTAATTTAATTGAAAAAGAACAAAAAGTACAATTAACAGATTTTCAATCTGTGTCAAGAAATCCAACATGAAACTGTATTATGCAAGAAGGAATCAACTCAGATGAGTCAGATGAGTCCACACTTCAGCTTGTTTTCTGAAAAAACATGTGCTGAGTTTTTCATGCCAAAGACAAAAATGACCCTCCACATTGTTATCAGTGAAAGCCAGCATCTGTGATGGTATGGGGTGCATTGTTGCCAATGGCATGGGTGAGTTGCATGTCTTTGAAGGTACCTTTGTCTCTTAGATGTATATTAGGATTTTAGAGAGATGCCATCCAAGGCGACGTCTTGAGAAACCCATGCTTATTTCAATGGGACAATGAAATAACAGTCTGCATTGGCTATAGCAGTGTGGCTTTGTAGAAACAGTGTGTTTATGCTTGTCTGGCCTCCCAGCAGCTCAGATCTATCTCCTAATGAAAGTGTAAAGAGCATCATGAAGGGGAATCAGACAATGGTGACTGTAGAAGGCTGAGCAGGAGAAGCCTCATATCAAGAATGGACAAAATCTCCAGTTGCAAATCTGCTACAATTAATATCCTCAGTTCCAAAAAGATTAAAAAGTGCTATTAAAAGGAAATGTGATGTAACATAATGGTAAACATGCCACTGTCTCAGCTGTTGAGTGTGTTGTAGCCAAATTCTAAACTTGTGTATATCAAGTTTCCGTGTATTACCATATCACAGATTTTAGCTTTTATTTCATTTTGAATATTAAACCAGGTTTTCTGCAATTGGGTTTGTACATCAGCCAGGTTCTACATCATACCATAACTAATTTCTTCCTCATTGTTATTTCTACAGTAAACAAAATGACAATTATGTTTGTATATGGGCCAACATTTCAGCCCCTCACTCATAATTTACATATTAGTATCATAATATTCTTATACTGAATCATTGATAATATAATTCACAGTATTTAATATTATTACTAATTAGGTAATAAGGTATTGAGATAGCAGTGCAAATATATATCTGAGCACTGCCATAGAAGGCTTGAAGCTGTGGTCTGATGAGTTTAATGTCCATGATTTTTAGTGTTAGTGTGATCGAGCTTCCAGGACACAGATCCTACACAGCACCAAAACTCTCTCTGATCTCAGGGATATAACCTTCCTCTCTGTCAGCTAGGAGGAGACACCTTATCTCTCCAGCAGACTGGTGTCGCAGAGAAACCCTGCAATTATCTTCTATTCAAATCTCCTGCAGCCATTCTCTAGCTTAGTCAGCATTAAAGCCCCACCAGCCTAAAAAATTATACAAGAAATAATGGGTTTTAAAAGGAAATCTCTTCCTCTCTCAGTGCTGCGTGGATACTAGTCAAACTTGTCTTATTAACTCTAAACTGAGTATTGCATGGTACAACTACAATGTCCATTCAGTATCATTTAGCTGGCTAAATTACAAATAAATGACATTTAATGGTTTGGCTGGTCAACGTGATATCATTTTGTAAATGTTGATTGTATTTTGAAACACATTTTAATTTAATGCTTGAAACACACTCAGCAAAAAATACATTCCACAATAAGCAGGTGAACTGGTGCCAAGTGAGGGGATAATGACTGGGTATAAAAAAGAGCATTCACCAAAGGCTTTTTGCAAGGAAAAATGAGCCTGGGGAAAAATGCATTTGTCTGCAGTCCTAGAATAAAGTGCAATTGCACACCCACTACAGTAGGTGGCAGGGTTTTTTGCACCGGGCATGCACACACACACAAGAGATATGATGTGCAGTAAAAAAAATATTTTTCAGAATCAGATTATTCAAGTTGGTCAAAAATGTTTATAGTTTGAATAAGGATATAATTTTTTTTAACTTCAGGCAAATTGATGCGCTTTAAATGTAGTAGTTACTGTGCTACTACATGTACTTTAAATCTTTTCTGTTACAGACTAAAAAACAAGAGCTCAAAGTTATTCTTTGTTTTACATTGATCTATATTTTTTGTTAGTAAAGATAAAATATTATGCAGAGATGTACTTATAATAATTTTATAGACAAATTATGCCATTTAAAGTCGAGGGGGGGGGGTGTTTTCTTCTACCTAAGGGGGGCATAACAGAAAATCATTGAGAAGCACTGAGCTACAGTAATAAATATAGCCACACGGGCTCTGCTGTACTTCAGAAAACTACTGGCAATAATATATATGAACCTGAAGCTCTTTTACAGAACTCTTTTTGCAGGTCTATGAAAGTGTCATTGAAACAGAGGCATGTATTGGGATTTTACAGACATATGCTGCCATATATTTTATGTATCACAGTGGTAAGTTGCCCTCTGTAGTATTAAAATGACCCTCAAGAATCAAATCAGCAGCTACTGTGGAAGACAGCAGGAACATTAATGGCATCCACCTGTGTGCTGTTTTATAGAAAGGCTTGATTCAAATATTGTGTCATTTGCCACCTGTTGACAGTGAAGCGTATGGTGTAATATGTATAGAGGTTATACATAAATGAAACACAGCTGGAGCGGTACAGCTGCACTCAAATTAAAATATGTTTTCCAGCTGCCATGGTGGAAAAGTGAACAGTTATTTATAAGTCGTTATAATTTGGTCAGCCATTAATTTGAAGTGGTCAGTGGAATTAAGAACTGTCTGCTTTGCAGAAATAAGCTTCAATAAGCTTTTTTGGAACCAATCCAGACTGTAAAACCAGACCATCTTTAGTTTCACACATCTCATCTACATTAAAGTACATTCTTTAAATAAAATGTTTTTTTGTTCTCCTGGATGTGTGTAAGTTTCAAAATTCACATTTCAATCCCCAGGTCTAAAGACAATGTATGCTGCAAAAAGAGCCCATTTTAAATTCGTCATGGTGGTTATATGACAGACATGAACGCGTTCACCCATGAGTTGTTCTTGATAAAGCTTCATACTGTATATCTTCTAATAATAGCCTGTCTCTTTTGGACGCCGGTTAGAAATAGAAGCCGGTCTCCATTGACCCAATGACCCACCGCACTTTCCGTACACTAATCCTCTTTTTGTAGCACCTGGGCTCCACACTTCGCACTCTTCGGACGCATAGCCTGCTTTCTATACCACTCGTTATATTCTGCATTTTTTGTTTTCACTCTGCAAAGATCGTATCTCCTCCCACGACAACAAAAAGTAAAGCCTTCCACCACCCGTGACCTTCTTCTTCCTTCTCCGTCAGCAGTAATAGTTTAGACTTTGTTTGCGAGAAGTGTCAGTCAGTCTTATTGCTGATGGAGAAGATCCCTCAGTCACTCACTCTCTTAACTTCTACCCAAAACAAACTAACTCCACCCCTCATCCGCCGCGCTGCCCCACCTGTTTCCATCTCATCACGTAACAACGTCAATCATAACCCACAGAGTGAAGCAGTGTGAGTGATGGAAATGAACATTTGATTTAGCATCAAACTCCGTGCGGTAACAAACACAAAAGAACATTCAAGTGAAGAAGCTGCACAACATTTTGTGCTGTAAATACCGTCACAATTTCGTCTGTGAGGAGAATAATAGCCCGTCTCCATTAAATGCTCGGGCGTCCAAATAATTTTTTAAATAAACACCCAGGCTACTATTGGAAGATATACTTATAAGAGTTATATATTTCTTATAAGAGATGGTTCTATGTACAAGCAGCATATATGCTGTCTGAAATGTTTATATGGAGAAACGTTCAGGAGCTCTTCATATACTGTTATTTCTGTTTCAGGAACTGGTGGCAGTTACTGTATATTAATGACTTCTGTTGCATTTCAGTGGAAAAAAGAGATGATGGAGAAGTCTAGTGGATATCGGTTTGGAAAATCAACCGGTGAAATGTGCATTGTTAATTCTGCCACTATAGGAGGGCGGCTTTATCATCATTGACATTGAATAGATTTGTTTTATTCAATTAAACGGGTTTGGTGTATGATGTCTAGTGGTGATATCATTACCATGACCAACTTTACTAATAATCACTGCCCACAGCAGTTCAGTCATGCAGTGATAAAGTGTGTTGTTACAGAGTGAGTAGTAGCAGAGTTATTGGAGAGGATGATTTAAGGAAAGTCAGGAAGCAACTATATCATTACAGCCTTACAGCACGGGTGCACGATTCCATAATGGTCTGGAAAATGGTCATGTAAAATTAATTATGACCATTTTTAAACACAATTGAGGGGGTTGAATGTAGGATATGCCTTTTACTAAAATCCAATAAACAAATCAGAAAAACCAAGCCATTTTCAGAGCATGAGATTCCCATGAATGTAGCCCGTATGAGCAATGGACCGATGCCCTTTACGGCCATAGAGAGCAAACACAGAGGAGGTGATAGGGGCGTGTGGAGGCTGTAGCACAGAATACCACACTGCTGTTTGTGCTTTGCCGACTTTGAACAATCACGTTGCTCTGCAGTGCTGCAGGCCTATTTGAAATGCTTGGGCAGCGCAATAAGCCCCTGCCAATTAGGCTCATTTAAATATGAACAGAACAGGAGGGAAGGATGGATGGAGAGGAGGAAAAAGGTGCATTTCCTCAACCTCCTGTTGTTCATCACTGATAAGGTGATTCTGTAATCATATGCGCTGTCATGACTGTACAGCTGGCTCTTCTACAACACACACTTATATAGAGAAAGCATCGCCATGATATCTGCACTGATTGATATGTGATTGTCTACATCACGGCTCATATACATAGGTCACGTCCCATTCCCATCCCATGGGTCACTTCCTCCTTGCTTGGCTTGCTTATAAACTGCATTCATTCCATCACTACTAGGACAGAAGGCTATTGCTACGCAAACTGCCCAAAATTCAACATTTTTCTTGTATTTCATATTTGAAATATGATTATGTGTTAAAAACAGTTATGATGTACAATATTCATGCCTTCCTTATATAAACAGGACTGAAGAATATCTTCAGTGACTTGAATTCCTTTCAGTCGCTCCTCCTGTGCAATGTTATTTTTTATGTTTTTTTTTACTTCCCAACAGCCAGGAACAATATAATATTTAACATTTTCCCAATATTTTCCACTTTGCTACAAACTGTCTGCAGTAACAACACTTCTTATAACATAACTGTATGGGCTTCACTGCTATAGGTGGAGTGAATGGTCATATGGAAATGTATGCAAATTAAATTCATCATTTAAAATTGATTTCAAATGAATTTGTCTTTGAATGATATGGGGTTTTAGCATGTGGTAAGGCGGAAAGGCCTGTAATCTTACGCATAGTTCATAAAGACAATCAGCTTGTACCTGTCTGTGGTTTAAAGCCGTCATATACACATATAAATATTTATATATACATATATTTTACATATATATACATACATACTCTATAATTTATACTTTATATTTTACAAATGTACAAAGATATACAAAAACTTAAAAACTCAAACAACTATACATTTATTTTATAGTTTTTAAGTAATTGTATATCTTTGTACATTTGTACATATTGTTATATTTTATTTTTCTTTACAAATGCACCAGAGTGGGGGGCTGTGTGAAACAGCATCTCAATACACTGTGTACTGTGTATACTGCTGTATTGACAATAAAAATAAATAAATAATAATAAAAAAACCTATTGAATCTTGAATCTTAATATTTAATGCCCTTTCACTGCTATTGTATAAACTATAGTTATGAACTTTATACTTTATACTAATGATGTGTGGTCCAATTAATGTTACTCTGTCATATCCGGCTGTGGATTTGGGAAAGGTCGGCCTTTGTTTGCTTTTCTCAAATCACATCCTGTTAATCAAACTGTGATGAAAAATGAAACTCTCCCTCTCTCTCTCTCTCGCTGTCAATCTTTCTCTAACCCTCTCTTTGTCTTATTCTCTCTGCCTCCTCTCTCTCTCTCTCTCTCTCTCTCTCTCTCTCAATCTATGTCTGCTAGAAGAAGGTGGGTATAAATATTGTTTGTGGAGGAAATGGATATGAAACAATATTTCATTGCTGTCAGATATTTAATTATTGACTTTTTTAAACCTTGTGTGCACATGTCCTGGAGAATGGGCATTTGGTGGCTTCTTTTTCCCTTTAAAAGGTCACTGCATTAGAGGATTTCATTACGCCAGCAACAGTTTAGCCACTTTATCAGCCTTAAACAAGTATCTGCTACTTCAAAAGATGAATCCACTAACACTAATCTATTCAGCTGAGGGTTCAGAGTTTACTGCTTCAGAGTTAAAACAACATAACTATGGAAACAAGATGAGAAAATGGAGATGGCACATCTTCTGAAACCCGAACTTTATTTTAAATCATCATTTATAAGCAGACGGAGTTAAAGATTAAGCCACTTTCAGTCTTTAATGGAAATGTGGTGATCCATTAGTAGCTTTTAAGAAGAGTTCATTCCTCTGCACTGGAACATTTTTCTGAATTCACAAATCGTCTTTGGATCTATTTAAGCTTCCTCGCTCTCCTGCCTGTGAAAAATTTGAAAGTCATTTTTTGTGGGCTGGCCACCTAGATAAGGGCCTTTTGAATTATTCACTACTGTGTTATTGGTCATTTGCATTGCACAATGAATAGGAAATGTGTTGATGGCAGAGCCAAGGGGGCGGTAATTGGTCTTTCCTGCACAGAATGAAATAATTTCTGTACAATACATACTGCTCTGCCACATAGCATGTTTGGCCTACACGAGGGAGGGATATTCAGAGCTGTTGTAAAAATCCACATAAACTAATGACCACACTGGAGCAGCAGACCAGACAGTGACCACACAGAGCGACAGTGTTACTCCGAGGTAATCTGTACAAAATACTGTTCATCGAAGGTCAGCTTTTTAGATTTGCACCTCGTTTTGGACTATGTGGTAATTTGACAGTGAAAATCCTTTCAGTCCTCATTTTTTCAACCAAATTAATAATGATAAAATGATCAAAGAATTACCATTTCATTTTAATCTGTGTGAACATTTGAGATATATAGCATAGGATATAGAAAAAAGCAACAAAAACTCAACCAAAAAAATCAAATAAATAACATTCAGAATCTCAGAAAAGCAAAAACAAATTATAAAATGCAAAAAACTAAAATCTGCCATTTTCAAAGCAAGAGTTTTAAACATAAATCAAATCTGATTTCATACCTTAAAAACCATTTATAAACCATTTAAAACATTATACAATACAAGTGAGGGGCATATAAGTATAACTGGGTATAAAAGAAGCATCCACCAAAGGCTTATTCTCCAGGCAATGATCATTCATGGCTCATCATTCTGCGTCAGAATTTGAAATTATTCTCAATCAGATCAAAAAGACTGACATTGAACCACTGAATGTATGTGTGACCTTGGTGACCTCAGAAGGCTGCATGAGAAACAAATCTTTGTCAGTTAACACAGCCCACCACTGCATGCAATGCAACGTGAAATGTGAACAATAAGCCATATAACAATTCTACGCAGAAATGCTCCTTATCTTATCTCAGATATACTGAAAGACCAGGTGAAAATGTGGTTTAGCTTCTTTTCAAGAAAAACAGATATTAAGTTCTCCATGCCAGTGATGAATTGAACCATCCAGACTTTTATCAGTGAAAAGTGAACATCTCTCAGCAGTGACCATGATACAGGTGACATTATTTAGACTTGTGACAACGAGCAAACGCAACCAGCGAGTTTTCCTGGGAAGCCGTGTTTATTTCCGCATCACAATTCCAGACCACATTCTACATATGATACAACAACTTTACTTTATAGACACAAAGTTTGTGTTCTTGACTCTTCTGCCAGCAGTCCAGATCTGTTTCCAGACCATTAAAAATGTATGGCTATTGGGCAACTGAAGTCTTGACTCAAGCTAGAATGATCAAAAACTGCAACAATTAGTATCCTCAGTTCCTAACCAATTTAAAAATGTAAATAAAAGGAAAGGTGTTACAACACAGTGGTAAACTTTTTTGAGTTGCATGCATATATTTTTAAGATAATCAGTGAAAATAGAAAAAAAAATTGGTACTGTTGTCAGTTCAATAAAGGTTTAAGGGACAAAGAAACTCATTTGTTAACACTGCATGAAGAGTATGTTTCTAATGCATATGTCACTGTTTTATTCCCCAGATGTGAATTGCTACTGTACGTAATGAGGCTCAGTATCCTCATATGATGCCCAATGGTGTACAATTAATGTGTGTATGTGGGGTGGGGGTGTATGTGCCCTCTTGCGTGTCATACACTGAAAATGTGGATCCTGATATGAACCATGCCCTACAATACAATCAGCCCAATAAAGGGCTGTCCATCTCTATCTCTCTCTCTCTCTCTCTCTCTCTCTCTCTCTCTCTCTCTCTGAGACTGCAGAGCAAAAACTAATTATCAGACTGCAACAGACTCTATGGTTCAGGATCATGTGACCTGGCCTAACGCCTCCTCTCCCCTCCTGGTCTCCCTGCCATAGTGCAGACTTCCTGTCACACACAACATGCTAAACCAGCTGGTCTCCCCCCACCTCTTCCGCTCACTCACTCTATAATACCTATTATATGTGTTTCTCTTTCTCTCAATTTTTTTCTTTTTAAAAAAGAACAAAATATCAGCTTTTAGAGTCAAAGTGACATGGTTCTTACTGCTTTGAAATTACAATATTGAAATGGAAATTATTGATGGTGTGACCAAACAAGACAACATGCTTCTCGTCACATTGCCTGGTCACACCTAATGTTCTGACAGAGAGCAAGTGATTTAGACATTTAATAGAAGATTTCAGGTTAGCCTCCATGCTAAACTCAACAAGAAAACAACAAGTGATAAATGACTAATGTTCTTAGTCAGCAGTGTTCTGGCATGTGGTGGAAAAACCTTTGGCTGACGGTGACCAGTTCTAGACAAATAAAAAAACTCTAGACATATCCCTGCTAAAAAAAAAAGGAAAAAATAAAAAACTGGAAGCTGGTAAAACCGCAGTAAAGTGTCAATCTCTTTAAAAGTCTAGGCTTGATTGAGTGGAAGCGTTGTATAGTTTCCTGCTACAAACTGGGTGGATAGGTAAAGGTCTCTATAGACTCTACATAGTACGCTTCATTTCACATTGTACACTACACTAGTCCATTATCTGCTTAAACATCAGCCCCCACCATCACACACTCACCATCCTCCACCCTCCTTCACACTTCTGTTATCCCTATTACATATATATAACCTCCACTTGACCAATACTATACGCTTTCATTCAAAATTCACTTCCTCTGTTAAACCTGAATATTAGGCCACCTTCATCTCTCTTTCCTCATTTACAATTAATTACTACATGGCCCTTCAGTCACTCCTTAAATTAGCTCATGATACTAATTGGTTCTTGTATTATTGTTATGCCATCCTCCACACCTCGATTCTGAAAGTTTCTTTTTGCTGAGGGACGTCACCTTTGGTTTACTCACTGGGGTCTTGAACTCCAACCAACATAACACATAGTAATTACTTTCGGTAGTATCTGACATTTATCTTCAAACCACATATTTAACTCTATATATACACTTTATATACATCTTTTGTCTTCACCGTCTCAGTACTTAGGCAGGGAAAACAGTCCCCATATGTCCATCTCTCAGCCTGCTGCACTGTTTGTTTTCCACGCTCAGGTAGTATTTTTAGCCCCTTCTTTCTCCTGGTGGTGCACGTAGCAGGGGGGGGGGGGAGAGAATGACAGAGAAGGAAAAAAAAGACACACAAAAAAAACAGGCTCCCAGCAGCTCATCAGCCAGCTCTAATTAGCCCCAGCGCTGGGGGCTAATGCACTTCATAGGCTCTGCCATCAGAAGGCCAAGATCAATGCAACCACACTGTGCTTATTCATTCTCTGATTCCCTCAGGACTTTGCTGAGTCTTTCATACAAGGCCTTCGTCCACTTCCACTTTACCTAGATGACCAAAATGAAAAGCTATGTAAAGAGCAACCACTATTTATGCCTGATATCCTTAGTTCAAGATGGTCTGTTGAACTATGATCACAGGGGTAACAAGTGCTACGACTGACCAGTGACACATGCCTGTGAAGTGCTCTTCAATTTCTGTGAGCTCAAATACATTGCTGAAAGAACAGAGTCATCTCTGCTGTACCACTTTAGTGAGGACCAAGGTTTGCTCTTGCTATTATTGATCCTAAGGCTCATTTAGCCCCACTGATACAAAGTCTAAATCAATTCCTCATCTGACATAATCTAAAATTTAATACACACTTATCCTGACCAACAAAAAATATTCTTTTTGGTTTAAAATTCCCATAACATGAAAAACTGAGTTATCCTTGCTTATTTAAAGAAGTACTAAATCGATATTAATAGACATAGTGATAGATGTATTGACAGCATAATTATTTCTTGAAAACACATTTACTAAATGTATAATTCAGTACAAAAAGACGACATCCCCAAATGATTAGTTGAATTTAAGTTTCATTGCTTATGTTTACATGTTCCATACTCGCCCCATGACTGTGGCTGAGTTGCAGTGTAACTCAGGGTAACTCTCCAACTTCTAATGCAATTTCTGAGCCAGCCAGCACAGAGAATCATCATCAACTCAGCAGAGTTTTATTCTGGGAACTGTGACTTTATTTATTTATTTCTGCTCCCCATTCCCATTTCCAACAAGCGCTATTAACCTTTGCTCTCTCGCAAATAGGCTACAACTCTCCACTAAAAACAATTCACCCGATTTTCATCTGTTCTTTGCTCCACGCACTGCACAATCCATAATGCATTGCTCCCCCCACGTCACCGGAAACAAACAAGTTGCCGGAACTAGCATCGATTAGCAGTTAGCCTAGCCATCATGGTCGTGCTTGATGCTCCAAAATACACACAGACTCTTGGTTGAAGTTATAGAGTCGATCACGTTTAAATGCAGCATATGATTAACTTATCTAAGTACAATCTCAGATTCTGGTTGTCACATTCTGGTGAGAAGAAGAAGAAAAAAAACTTTCTTTGCTGCTGGAAAACGACTTCACTGCTCTGTCATGCACCAATTTCAATCATCCATCTACATGTAAATTCTTCAGTATAAAATTAGCAAAACTGAAATGAAAAATTATTAGGTTTACCTTTCTTCAAATCTGATCTGTAAACCTCAAAAATGACCAGTGCTGCTTTGTTATCGCTAATGTTTGACACATCTAACTTGACATTTCAGACATTGTGTTGAGTTTAAATTCTGCAGTGTAGTTCTTGCATTGCGGCATGATATCAGTAAGGTCCAAATTGTATCAATTTATCGATTTAATTGTTAGATTAAGTAATGTATAATGTCACAACCGGTATAGAGCTGGAAAGGTCTCCAGGGGCGTATCATGTTAGATGATTTTACTTCAGGTCAGTGGTGGTAGCTCTATGCATCCTTTACTAATCTAGTAATCCAAAGAGTTGAGGGCTTGAGGCACACAGTTGTTAGCTGGTATTAGTAAAATGTGCATACTAGTAGAATTCCTATGGAGCGACAGCAGAAAAGAGCATTATTGCAGATGCAGATTTCTCCTAATTTTTTAATGATTGTTTAGAAGCTCCATAGACTTATTTGGGAATAGAAAAAGTGTAACCGATTTCTGCCATTACCTCTTCCCTTCCCAAGGTCCTTCTCAGAGATGCTCCCGATCTATTACTGGTCTGACATCTACACTGGGAGCCGTGTTGAGCTGTGCTAGACGATACTTGGTGTGAAGTGGTTCACATGATCCCTTCTTCTCTCAACCTTGTGTTGAATGGTTGGTTGAATTTGCTCCTTTAAGGTCTCTGAGCACCAGCTCAGCAAGAGAGAGAGAGAGAGAGCAAGAGAGTGCCTCAGGGCTAGAGGAGACAAAAAAAAAATCTGCCCATTACATAACTGGAACTGCTTCACGTGACATGCTGCGTTAATGGAAGCAGTAAAGCAGAATCCACCCGAAGCCCTGAATGCATCTGAACCCACTGTATGCGTACACTCCTCCTGCATTAGAACATACACACACACACACAGAACACAGCAGGCCTCATGCTTCAGCTCACATAGAAATTGTTTGACAGAGATTTGGATGACGGACACTGATGAGAATTTACAGCTTTATCGTGCTGTCTGTCTGGGCCTCCCTCCTTCACTTGCATTAGGATGTGTGTGTGTGTGTGGCATTTGAGACTGGGAGTGATTGTTTTTGACAGCCAGAGAGAGAAAGATAGTGGGAGATGATGGGACATAACAATCCCTGGCACTTCTGGTCATCAAGGCCACTCTACCTCCACATCTCTCATAGTCAGGATGATATTTCACATGTTCTTTAAAGGATGACAAGCTGAAAGCTAAAGTCGTCTTACCTGAAGTTTGCTGAAAGGGTTAAAACCTAGTCATTTATTTTTTGTGCGAAATAAAAATAGAATCACTATATTCTTTACAACTGAGTTTGATGACTGTTTAAGAAAAGTAGGAGTGGGGTCAATGCTGGCTTGGTAGTATTTATTGGTCTAGAGTCTAGACTCACACTTGCGATTGGTTGGCACCATAGGGATTCCCAATGGTGTTTGTGTAGTGAATGCTGGGTAATATAATAAATAAATAAAGGAAAATAATAAAAGTTATTCTATCAAGTTAGTGCTCTCATTTTCATTATCTAACTTAAAGTCCATCCAAACTCTACTCTGCTTTTACTAGTAGCTACCCTTGCAGAAACATTAACACATGTCAGTCAATAACATTACAGGGAATGTGTGGAAAAAAGAAAATGTACATGATAATGTGCAGTTTTATTTCATATAATACATGTGATCATATTATACATGTGAACGTGTTTTTGTCAGACAATATATAGTATGTGATCTTTTCGTAAGAGTAGCTTAAGGATATCTGCTGCATTTAAAACACGAGAGAGGGAAAGTGACAGCATGTGTTCAGAAAGCATTGTAAGTAATGCAAACTAGATTCACTTCTTCCCTACTGAGTAGAGGGGCTCTGATATAAATACACTCTATAATCTCACACACACCCCATGCCCTGACAGCTCATGCTGCCAGAACACACACACACACACACGCACACACACACACACACACACACACACACACACACACACACACACACACACCATACAAACTGATTTTAGAGATTTCTTATTTCTTACATTTCTGGATGTTGGCCATCTAATCAGTAACAAAAGATGAGGTCATGGCAATCATTAGACAATTATGACACTAAAGCCCAGTAATGAGTGAGAGAGAGAGAGAGAGAGAGAGAGAGAGAGAGAGAGAGAGAGAGAGAGAGAGAGAGAGAGAGAGAGAGA
>JBBIGC010160931.1:0-16677 GCA_037576955.1 Lepidarchus adonis
CATTTTATATCAATAAATGCTTACAGTTGTACGATATACATAACTTCTAGACCAATAATTAGGGATTACAGTTACACTGCAAACACATTGGATGACTCAGGCCAGAAAATAACAGGTTAAGGAGGAGAATGTTGGAGGGAAAAAATCTTAAAATGACGCTTACCTCTCATGGTGTTGGGCTGCTAACACTCAGCACGATTTAAACCTGTGTATGATGCACATAAGTACAACACTGAATGTAGGTCAGAAACTTTGTACCTGAGCTCTTCTCTCCACTGTGAATGTGTACATAACCAGTGCACCTCCTGGTCATGAAACCATAAACCATCTCTGTCATAAAGTCTTGTAAATATAAAACCTTCCAGCTCTTCCAAAGGTATTAGGTAAATCTTCCTGTCCTCAGTCTAGAAGTCAATGAACTGCAAACAGAGCCGCTGAAGAAAACAAACATCAGTTAAGTGCATCACAGTTTTATTGGTCATATGAACACTAATGCAGGGACAATGCAAAAAAAAAAAAAATGGCGGAACTCAGCATAAGAGAATGCAAAATAATGTTTTAATAAAATAAAATAGATACAAGTATGTACATGCAAACAAAGAATTATTGTGAGGTGTATGCTGCCCCCAAATGTATGTATGTATATGGTCAGAGAGGTCCAATTTCTGTGCATGTTAAAGTGTAATGACAAATAAAGGCTTATTATCATCATCATCATCATCTTCAAGAGTTTTGTATATATAATAAAACAGTGCTGATGATGACTTATTTAAAAAAAAAAAAGATATAGTGTTATTAATACACATACAATAATATCATCATTATGATCTTGTACCACAGACGATGTAGTTCACACACCAACAATAGACAGCAGTTTTCTTTCTAAATTCTATTTTTCAATGATTTAATTAATTACTTTGAGAGTTTGAGCACAATGTTAATTGTTTAACATGTATACCCTAAAGTCTTTTTGTCATACACACACATACACTGGAAGAAAAAATTATATGTTATAAATATATATAAAATTTAAAAAATCACATTATATAATATATATACATTGAGTGACATTTCATTGAATGAAATAAGTATTTAATCCCCTACCAACCATTAAGAGTTCTTCCTCCCACAGACCTGTTACATACATACTAGTCACCTGTATAAAAGACACCTGTCCACAGACTCAATCAATCAATCAGACTCAACCTCTCCACCATGGGCAAGACCAAAGAGCTGTCTAATGATATCAGGGACAAAATTGTAGCCCTGCATGAGACTGGAATGGGCTACAAAACCATAAGCAAGAAGCTGGGTGAGAAGAAGACAATTGTTGGTGCAATTGTTTGAAAATAGAAGAAACACAAAATTACCATCACTCAAACTAAGTCTGGGGCTCCACGCAAGATCTCACCTTGTGGGGTAAAGATGATCATGAGAAAGGTGAGAGATCAGCCTAGAACTACACAGGAGGAGCTTGGACCACAGTCACCAAGAAAACCATTGGTAACACACTATTCCGTAATGGAATGAAATCCTGCAGTGCCTGAAAAGTCCCCCTGCTCAAGAAGGCACATGTGAAGGACCATCTGAAGTTTGCCAATGAACACTGGGAGTGCTTGGGAGGAGGTTCTGTGGTAAGATGACACCAAAATCGAGCACTTTGGCCTCAACTCAATTCATTGTGTTTAGAGGAAGGCAAAGGCTGACTATGACCCCAAGAACACCATCCCCACTGTCAAGCATGATAAGTCTATGTTTCAAGATTGCAGATTCAAAGTATTTATTGTCTTTTGTACAATTAGAAAGCATGTTACTGTGAGCAAATGCAAATGTCTTTAGCAAAAAATGCAAAAAGAACAGCAGTACATTTAAGTACATCTCTATGATGTAGTGATTCATATCTGTGATTAACTCCTGTCAGTTGTATAGGAGTCAGATGGAAGTGGGAAAGAAAGAGTTGGGGTTGAGGAAGAAACAGACCATGTTGGGGGTGGTTGGGGTTTTTGAGGATAGAGGCCCCTCTCCTGCTGACTCTTTGGTGGTAAATGCTCTGTAGAGAGGGCAGTGCAGTCTTCACCACACTCTGCAGGTGTTTCCACTCTGTTGCAGTTATGCTCCCATGCCAAGCGGGGATGCAGTTGATCAAGGTGCTTTCAACAGCACAGCTGTAGAAGCTGGGAGGATCGTAGGTGTTGCTGTTGAGCCCTCTTGACCACCTGTGTGGTGTTCAGTGTCCAGGTGAGGTCCTCATTGATGTGTACGACCTGGTACATGAAGCTGCTCATCCTCTGGATGAACCTTGGTCGATGAGGTTCCCTCTCCTTCCTCATGTCCACTTTTATCTCCTTGATGTTCAGGGTGAGGTTTTTATCCTCACACCATGAGACCAGACCAACCACCTCCCTCCTGTAGGCCACGTCATCCTGTACAGTGAGGCAGCAATTCATTTTAGTGTCATCTGCAAACTTCAGGATGATGTTTGTGCGAGGCGACACAGTCATGGGTGAACAGCGTGTAGAGAATGGGACTAAGCACACATCCCTGTGGGGTGCCAGTGTCTGTGATGAGGCTGGCTGAAGTCCTGTTCCCAATCCTGACTGACTGGAGTCTGGCAGTCAGGAAGCCTAGGAGCAAGTCATAGAGGGTGGGATGCAGGCAGAATGTGAGCAGTTTGTGTGGGAGTTTGTGGGGTATGACCATGTAGAACGCAGAGCTGTAGTCAACAAGGAACAATCTGATATGGGTGTCTTTGTTTTCCAGATGGGAAAGGGACTGATGAAGGACAGCAGTGATGGCATCTGATGTAGACCTGTTGGGCTGGTAGGCATATCGCAGTGGATGCAACGTGTCTGGGTTGAGTGCTTAGTGCGAACTCTCCTGCAGAGGGCGTCCTGGTACCCGAGCTCTTTTCAGGCCCATCCTGTATTCGTGCACTAAACCCTTGTGTTTATGGAAAACGTGAAAACGGAAATTTATCACAATAATGAGGCAGAGCTGAGGCTAAGTGGGAGACGTGCTGGTGCCGCACGGCCCCCTGGAAGTTTCATTAGTGTGTGTTGTGGGGGTTTATTGTGTTTTATATGAGGGGGGGGGGGGTGTTTATGTGCTTCTGGATTATTTGGGCTTTATTTTGAGTAGTTTTGGGGTAATGGACGAGCCCACCATCACTGACTGAACTATTCAGCTTGATAGCTTAGGCGGTGGGTAAAACAGTTCCAGAGTTTTGAGTTGCTCTGCTCTGCTCTGCTCCGACGATTACACAAGCTAGAAAATTGTCAACATATTATAACATATAAAGAAATTATTAAATTTTTTGTATGGAAACAAGATAAGACACCTTTTGAATTTCAATTCAATTGTGAAATATGTGGCCTTTAATGTATGTACAGTAGTGGTGGAATGTGGTTGTGCTTTCTTACTGTGAAAATGACTATGTTTCATTGTGAACACACCTCATCATTAAACAGTTTAAATCCAAGCATAGAGCAGGAGGCAGCTATCAACAGTGTAGTAGGACAGTACATTGCTCAAAGTAACTGACCTTCTGATCCCAACGGCAAGTTCTTAGCGTCTAGGTCAGCACTGCCTAGTGGTTTCCAGGTGTATTACTTTGGAATAATTATACTTGTATTGGAGCATTTAAATACTTTTTAAATACATGACATTTCCAAAAAACAACAACACTGTTTTCTCCTTACATTTTACATTAACAATTCTGTCTGTTAGTTACCATGCTACACTTAAGATGATGAGAAGCATGGCGTTCTTGTGCAGAAGAAGCCAAGATAAAAAAAAAAAAAAAAGAAGTGATTTTTCATCTACTCATGGTTTCAAAGAAGAGCATCACATTTGTAAACCTTATTATCATATTCGAACTTTGAACTCTGCTGTTTTTAATGTAACACAAAATCTTTTACATGATTTTTAAAGGTAAATGATTAAATCTAATTATTGAGATGCCAACTGGTCTTGATTTAATTTTTAAATCATTTGTTTCTTCTACTTGGAAACTCCTTCAAGCATGCATGGGCATAAATGTGCTTATCTTGAAGTGAACAGCTACACTTGCTAAGTGGGCAAAGGTAGTTATTTAAAGGAAGTTAGTAAGGGATTACTGCTTAAATGGGGATCAAGCCTACCTACATTCTCGTCCCACGATCGGATAGTTTCTTCAGTGCTGCTACCTAGTGTGATGGATGTTGAAGGTCGAAGCAACAGTATTAATTATTATTATTATTATTATTATTATTATTATTATTATTATCATTATTATCATTATTATTAGTGTTAATAATAACAACAACAACAACAACAATAATATTGTTGTCGTTGTGTTGTCGTTGATGTTGTTAGAAGTCGCAGTAGAAGAAGTAGAATACTATAATTATTAATATTATGCTTATGTTTCTCATATTTCAGGAAATACAATAATTTTAAATAATATTTATTTTTTATTGGACATCCACATTGGACTTACCACAAGCAAGCATATGATTAAACATACAAAACAAACGTTCAAATATAAATTGTTTAAGATAAAATGAGATACGAAACGCTACGATTTATGTATTATCATGACTTTAATAGTTTAGTTCATTTTGTCAAACTTTTACATTCAATATGATGTCATATCCATGCGACAGATGTCACTTCCGGTCGCATGGTTTTCCTACTGAAAACCTTTACCCTTCATAGACCGCTACTCTTAAAACGTTACACGTTTAAACGTAAACACGTTACAGAAAGCATAACATTGCACACAGAAAATGGCTGATTTTGGTAGTTTTGATTTGCCTTCCGCCAGTTCCTCGGAAAACGCCGACGCCGCGGAACTTCAGCGTCTGCTGGCTGTGGAGCAACAGAAAGCCCAGTTTCAGGCGCAGGTGAGTGTGTGTGCGAGAGTGGCTGTGTGAGTGTGTGTGTGTGAGCACCTACTTTTCGTGTGTTGCTACCTTGCGAACTCATTACGGTCCGTTTCACAGGTTCACAACTTCACAGACGTGTGCTGGGACAAGTGCATGGATAAGCCGAGCGCCAAGCTGGACTCGAGGACGGAGACGTGTCTGGTGAGCTGCGTGGAGCGCTTCATCGACACCACCCTGGCCATCACCAACCGCTTTTCACAGATGGTCCAGAAGGGCACTCACTGAACCACTTAGCGAGAGACTGTTTGGAAGAAACTTGTCTGTTCATCTGCTCCACTTGGTCAAATGGACACTGAATATCAAACGACCCCTTGACCCCTTAATCCCTATGTAGTGTACTAGACCGTAGGTCATGGCATGATCTAATGTCTGACCCTCAGTGACATCCCGACGTCCCCAGCAGGACAACAGAGGGACGGTTTTCAACAGACTCTGGTTGTAGTGAAATATCGTGTTGTTGAGACTGATTGTCAGAATGTCCAAGCAGGCAAACTTTTCTGCATTATAGTCAATGTGAAAATTTGAACAAATTATGAAGATTTTTCTCATTAGAGGTATACAAATGTCACAAAAACAGTTTTAGTTTATTAATAAATGGATGGTTTGTCAAAGTATTTAGGCTATTATGTGCATATAAATCTTGGCAGTTGCCAATAAAACAAGTATATAATGTTACAAATGTGTCTCATGGTTCAAATGCTTGAGGAGTAAAGTAGTAAAGGCCTCTAGATATTTTAAAGCATTGTGGGCCGTGGAGTCAAGAAGAACACACTGCCATCTTGTGGGTGAAAATGGTATTACATTGAGCTGAAATGTCATGTTAACAAATGACCAAATTCTAATAAGACGTATCCACCTGTTTGTAGTTGCTTCTAATAGATGTCTGAGTTTAGTATTTTCACAGTTTAGGAGGATAGACAGTTTATACAGGCAGTGAATCTGCTCTCATCTGGTCTTTGGTTTTTGATTTCAAGAAAAATGACCGGTTTGGTTTTGAAAGCTGCTCCTTCAGTGGCCGATTCTATTGTGACACCTGTTTCTCCAGCCAGTGTTACTACCTGGACATTGAGGCTCTTTCAGTGGAAGAGGAGGTCTGCTCATAATTTTAAGCAACAGTGAAATGACTTAAGTTACTTAAACATGGGATACTGTAGATTTACTTTTTCAACTTTAATAACTAGGTAAAATATTGAGAAATGCGTGAGTTTGTTACGCTGGGAAATGGTCTGCGCTTATATAATGCTGACCCCCTCTGCTCCTCAGTGTACAATTTAAACTTAAACAAATCAGACATGATTAAAGTGCAGATTCCAGGCTGTAATTTAAAATTCTTGTACAGTTTTGCTTCACAATGTAGAAATTACAAGTTTTTATATCAGCCCCCTTTCATTCAGGGCATCATAATGTTTGGGACAAACTACTGGTAGGTACGTTAAAGGTTTTAGGTGGATTTAAATCAGGCTTTAGGTGGATTTAAATCAGGCTTTAGGTGGATTTAAATCAGGTTTTAGGTGGATTTAAATCAGGCTTTAGGTGGGTTTAAATCAGGCTTTAGGTGGGTTTAAATCAGGTTTTAGGTGGGTTTAAATCAGGCTTTAGGTGGGTTTAAATCAGGTTTTAGGTGGATTTAAATCAGGCTTTAGGTGAGTTTAAATCAGGCTTTAGGTGGGTTTAAATCAGGCTTTAGGTGGATTTAAATCAGGCTTTAGGTGGATTTAAATCAGGCTTTAGGTGAGTTTAAATCAGGCTTTAGGTGGGTTTAAATCAGGTTTTAGGTGGGTTTAAATCAGGCTTTAGGTGGATTTAAATCAGGCTTTAGGTGGATTTAAATCAGGCTTTAGGTGAGTTTAAATCAGGCTTTAGGTGGTATTAAATCAGGCTTTAGGTGGATTTAAATCAGGCTTTAGGTGGGTTTAAATCAGGCTTTAGGTGGATTTAAATCAGGCTTTAGGTGGGTTTAAATCAGGTTTTAAATGGTTTCGCCATGGAGGAATTTAAAATTTTTTTGGTCTTTGAGAAAATCCCATGTTGCCTTAGTATGTTTTGGGTCATTATCTTGTTGCAGGATGAAGAGCGATTCAATGAGTTTGGAGACATTTACTTGAACTTGAGGATATAAGATGTTTCCATACGTCTCAGAATTCATTGTGCACCTGCAAGCAGCAGTATGTATGCGATATTAGTCAGTTCCTTTTCTCTTGCCATTACTCTGATAAAATCTTCGTCTCGTCTGTTCAGAACACATTGTTCCAGAATTCTCTGGGCTATTTTAAGTACTTTTTCACCCGTTATAATCTGGTCATCCTGTTTTGTGGATAACTAGTGGTTTGTGTCTTGCAGTGTAGTTTCTTAACATTGTTCTTAATTATATTCCAGACAGTTGATTCTGATGATCCTAAAGTTTCACTGACTTTCATCTGCTTTTCTAATGTTGAACAATAGCAACTAAAGACTCCAGCTTGTAGAAACAGGACTAGATTTCTTATCCCTACACTAATAAAGGGGAGTAATCACAAACACCTGACAATCCAATTGTCCCAAACACTATTGGCCCTGAAATGAGGGGGACTGTCTAAAGTGTTGTCATTTTTACATGGTGAAACTAAAATGGATGCAATTTAAATCTGCAACGTTAATCACATCTGAAGTGTTTGATTTCAAATGTTACGCTGAGGAGCAGAGGGATAAATAAAAAAAAAATGTGTCTTTGCCCCAAACATGGAAATTGCAAAACTTAAGGATGCATCTTTAAAAAGTCGAGCTCTAATTATAATCATACATCATACAGTATTTAGCTGTCTGACATGACTGTGGCCTCCATGTATAGATTCCGGAGAATAAAAATCAAATCAAAATTTGTGATTGTCAAAACAAAATCTTGTATTTACATCCCTTAGCTTTTTTATACATCATTTAAATATATTTACAATTTTGGAAAAAGGTTGAAGAACAATCTCAGTGTCATGTGAAGGACTGAGAGGTGTGTTAACATCAGTTAACATTTCATACTCCACCCAGAAGCCCTCACTGCTAGAACTGTTTCAGAATCAGGAGGAGGAGCCAATAACCATTTTAAACACCATAGGTTCAGAGCCACTGCCGTCTCAAGTGTGTAAATGCTCCTGCATGTTTAACGGGTGGATGTAGGGAGATCTACAGGTGAACTACAGTATTTGGAAATGTGAGCTAAGTGGCTGGTTCCTCTACATTTGCTTCTCCAAGGCCAAACCCAGAGAAAAGCATTAATGCACCAACATTGCAAAAGGAGTTTACTATCTCATTAGCATATATGAATGAATTAATTAATTCAAAGAGGAACCAACTTCATGCTAAGTCAGTGCAATCTCACTGATCAAAATAACTGCCAATCACATTGATACTCAGGTATACAACAGTAACCTGTGATTGTTACTGTGTAAAAGCGTTAATTCAGTTTAGACTATAACACATTTGCAAGTTAAAAATAGGTTAAAAACTTAAAACTCAAACTACCGTAGCAAAAGCATAAAGTCCTTAAGACTTTCTCTTCTCCAAACAGCAACAGAGAACCTGTCCCACTGCTTCTGAAGTGGAGCTTGTGTGGATGCTCCACTGTTTGATCAGTTAAAGCGCTTTGCTATTTAAAGTCAATATGATTCAGAAAACAGCGAAGTTTCCGCTGCGCTACTGAGAAATGTTCCTCGATCTGTAGCGATGTTAGCGCACTGTGAGCTTAATCAAGCACTTTTAGATTTTATATTTAGTTACCGTAGTTATTTGGGCTGTACAGTTTGGGCTGTAGTCCTGTTGAGATGTAGACCTTCTCCTCTTTCTTTCCTGATTAGAGAAGGTTCCCCTCCTGTATCTCAGTACATGACACCTTTCTCTTTTCCTCTGATGATGTGTGATCCTCTACTGTTTGCAGAGAAGCTCACCTTCATACTTCACAGAATATGGGATTCTCGAGATCTTTCCTTTTCTGTTTATGAGGAGGACAACTGCTAAATTGTTCCAGAAGAGTTGTGAGAAGACTTGGGTGTAGTCCATTTTAGTTCTCTCTTTAAATTATGTTCCTGCAACTTCAAATCTCAACGTGCAACGTTTTCTGAAAGACTGCTGGCGTTTCTCCACCTTTCCTGCCATTAGAATAAACTTACACACGTGTCCAATGGTGAACAGTTAATGTGTGTGTGTGTGTTGGTAAAAACAGTTCTTTCCTGTTCACTGTAATTGCCACTTCATGAATAAAATCTTTCTGACCAGTGCCATGTATTAGAACATTTTTTGTCCAACAACATAATTTAAGTTTTTTTTATTATTTAATAAGTACATATATTTGGCCTGATGCATTTTGACGTATGACTGTCACACCTATAGGAGCTTCTTGGACGTCCCATTCCACAATCATTTGAGTTGCCCTCTCCTTTTTGCTGTAATAAAAGTCTCAGGCTTTCTTCAAGATTTAGGAATGTGCCTGTGGCGATCTGAGCACTTTTAGTCAAAAGAGCGTTTTGAGGTCAAGAACCGATGTTGGACGAGACATCCTGGCTTGTGATCAACGTTCTAACGTCACAGCTGAACCCAGAGGTTGAGGTCAGGGCTCTGTCCATGTCAAACCTGTCAGTCCACATCTTTATGACCCTCAATTTGAGCATGGGGCGACTGTCGTGCTGGAACAGGAGCCTTCCCCAAACTGCTGCCAGAACATCTGAAGCATTAATTGTCTAAATGTCTTTGCATTGATATTATCTATAGACCCTAAAACCATCATCTCTCCATCACCAAACTGTACTGTTGACTTATAAAAGGTTCCTCAGCGTTGATCCAGGAGAACTGGTGGTTTCCCTATATCTGGCCTGTAGCAGGTGAGTTGAAGCAGGTGTGTTTGAGGAGGGAAATCACTAACCCGTGCTCCTCCAGGACCAGGACTCGGGAACGCTGGCAAATACGTGGAAGTAGGTGGTGTTCTGAAGCCAGATTCTTCTACCAGACTGTCAGAAAGTGAAGTGTGATTCCACTCTCCAGAGAATGCTTCCATGGCTAAGTCGAGTACTGACATGCTGATGGGTCCAATCAGATAAGGTTGTTGTAACATCATCTCACATTTTGTTCAGACCATGTCTGTTTATTAAATGGGTCCTTAAACCAAGGCCTGTAAAATATGTTCAAATCTTTCTTTTTTTGAGCCCTTGTTTCATGTTTATAGCCTTTTTTGGGGCTTATCTTCACTAATACTGTTTCTAGCCTCAACAACACAAAGAAAGTATGGAAGACATGTTTTCTGTGGGTCAGAACTCCATCCATTATATTTTTTATAAAGCACTAGATTTTGAAAAAAAAGTACAGAAGTCCTTACAAGAGTGATATTCAAAGTCTCAATGTTGTCATAGAATTTGCCAGAAATAAAGTATAAACAAATTCCAGTAAATTCAATGGAGTAAAGATCATTGGAGAATTTTGTCTTTGGGAAGGTCCTGGATTTTGAAAATAAGTGAAATATTATTATAATACCTCCAGTATAAAGAAAATTAATTGAGATCCTAATTGACCCATGTACACTTCAGTGGGCGTATCAAAATGTATTTCCACATGGAAGGTTGGATGTGTTATGTGTTATGAACTTATAAATGGAACATGATACATGTGCTGAAACATGTCCACACAGTGAAATCATCAGTATATATATATATATTGTCACTGTACTGTATTGCACAAGCTATGTTGCCATATCTGAGTATTACACTATATGACCAGAGCTTTGTTGAATTATCATCATTTACAGTATGGGATTATTGGACATCCATTCAAAAACCACGGACATTAAATAAAAAGTAATATGGTTCAAAAGTAATAGTTTTAAACACATGATTTCTGGAACATTTGTTGCTTTTTCACATTTTCAATAAAACTACTAAATGTTTTTTTTTTTTTTAACTTTATCGTATTTTATTTGATTTTCAAATACAGGAAACAAAATGCAACCAATCCACTGACTATAGCATCCATCAGAGGTGATGCATTAATATTAACACTCTTATACTATAGTTTGCACTGATGGCATATAGTAAAATGTGTCTACAGGAAACATATGTTTCTTTACTCCAAACAATATTTCAAGTCAAAACTCGGGACTTGGGGGCGGGGCTGGGGCTGATGCAGGTGGGCTACAGGGATGGTTGCATTGCTGTAGCTGGTGCCCTTGGCCACCCTCTCTAGTCCTTGTCCTGCCCCCAATTACACTGCATTGCAGGGTGTGGGAGGGCAGTTGGGGCCTGGGGCACTCAGCTGCCTGCCAGCAGGGAGGTGTCCACACAATTTTAATGCATCTTATTGTAACAACACCCAACAATTCATGTACAGACATGCAGCGCGTTTAGCCCATGCTACCCCTGCCCTCTGCCCTGAGCAGGCCCTGATTCCGGGGCAGCTCCAAAGGGCACTATGTGTGTTGTGGGGTCCTGGTTGGGGGGAGCCTTTTATTGTGTGGGGTGGTCTGTTTGGGGGTCCGGTTCATGCCTTTGTGAGGTGGGCTCCTGACCGATGGAAGGGTTCTGGGGCCTGGTGGAGGTTCTCTGGCCCCAATCTCCCTTTGTCCGCCTCCTGCGGTGAGGCCTGTGTTGTCACTTTTGTGTCCCCCACTGTTGACTGGACAGGGGCCAGGATCCCAGGACTCTGTGATTCGTGCTCGCCCAGTCAGGTGGTGGGTGGGGGCTCTGGCTCCCCAGTGCTTGGTTGCTCCTTTGCCGGGCACTGGGGTGAGCTCTAGGCCGCTGGTGCCGCTGGACTCCCTGCCTGGTCCGCATTGGGGTCGGTGGTGGTGGGCTGGCCATGTCCGATGTTCCTCTTTGTGCCCCCTCAGCTGGGAGGCGGGGGTCTTTTTGCTCTTTTGCCATCTCTCCCTTTGCGAAGGGCCTGCCTTGGTGCTCGGGACATCTTTGGGTGGTGGGGTGGTGGGGTGGTGGGGCAGAGCCCTTTCCTCACACTGTAGCTACAAACCACCTCCCGTGACAAATCTACTCACACACACATACTCGAATATAAAAGCATGCATCTGAAGCTGGTTTGAGTCCATAAGGATCAAACCAAAGGTGACAGGGGTGAGGAAAAACTCACCTTGGGAAAGAAACCTTGGGATGAACCAAGGCTCAGAAAGGGAACCCATCCTCGTCTGGTCGACACTGGAGAGTGATAACTGTATTTTAGGGGCTGGGATACACAGATAATAAGCAAAGACCCTGCTTTTTTGTGGACATTTTTACCCTTTACAGTGGGCAAAAAGTATTTGTCAGCCACAGATTCTGCAAGTTGTCCCACTTAAAAAGATAAGAGAGTCTGTAATGTTCATCATAGGTTCACCTCAACTGTAAGAGACAGAATGTGAAATGAAAATCCAGGAAATCACATTGTATGATTTTAAATTATTTATTTGTATGATGGTGCAGAAAATAAGTATTTAGACCCATTACTTCTTCTTTAAGAAGCTCTTCAATCCTCCACTCATTACCTGTATAAATGTCACCTGTCCACACCTTCAAACAGTCAGACCCCAACCTCCACCATGGCCAAGACCAGAGAGCTGTCTAACGACACCAGGGACAAGATTGTCCACCTGCACAAGACTCGGATGAGCCGATCTACAATAGGCAGCAGCTTGGTGAGATCAACTGTTGGAATAATTATTAGAAAATGGAATAAATACAAGATCACTGACAATTTCTATTGATCTGGGGCTCCATGCAAGATCTCACCTCGTGGGGTACAAATGATCTTGAGAACTGTGAAGAAACAGCCCAGAACTACACAGGAGGAACTGGTCAGTGATCTGAAGACAGCTGGGAACAAAGGTTACTATTAGTAACACACTACGTCATCATGGATTAAAACCCTGCTTAAGCCAGCACATGTCCAGACCTGTCTAAAGTTTGCCAGAGACAATCTGGGAGGATTGGGAGAATGTCATGTGGTCAGATGAGACCAAAATGGAACTCTTTGGTATAAACGTCACTCACCGTGTTTGTAGAGGGAAGAATACTGAGTTACAAGGAGCGGCTTCGTAAAAAAGACTTCAAGGTTCTGGAGTGGCCTAGCCAGTCTCCAGACCTAAGTCCAATAGAGAATCTGTGGAGGGAGTTGAAAGCCTGTGTTGCCCAGCGACAGCCCCAAAACATCACTGCTCTAAAGAAGATCTGCATAAAAGAATGGGCCAAAATACCAGCTACAGTGTGTGCAAACCTGGTGAAGACCCACATCAAAGGTTACATTACAAATAACTTTTTAAATTAACCAAGCATTTATTTTCTGCACCATTATACAAATAAAATATTTAAAAATCATACCGTGTGATTTCCTGGATTTTTTTTTACATTCTATCTCTCAGTGTTGAAGTGAACCTATGATGAACATTACAGACCTCTCTCACCTTTTTAAGTGGGACAATTTAAATATTTTTGCCCCTCTCTAGGTAAAAAATGCCTTTAATGTGTTTTTATCAATGAAGGGAGCATAGAAAGACATTGGCACTTTGTACATTATATATCATGAAATGATCATACATTATTTCTAGATACTTTTTCATGTTCCTGCAACCTCTGTCATGTTGGTCCTATAAAATTGGCCAAAAACAAAGATCCAATAGTTTTTTTACTTAATAATATGGCAGTGACCTTAAATATTGGCACACAGTTAATAAACATTTGTATTTGAAGAAAAAATTAAAATGTGTTGTTTTACATATTTTTACATGGTTTTACAGGTGGTTACAGGTCAGTTTTTATCTTCTCATCATTTCAGACTGGTTTTGCACCAGTTTCTAGCATAAGGCGATTACTGGACCCTACAGAGATTGCACATCACTGCGTGAGGCCTGAGGGCCTGATGTCCAATGGGAGTACTACTTATGGAAAAGTGAATACTCGTTTCCCCTCACTTCAGCTCAGTGCGGGTTGTACTAAGAAGAGTTCTGTCCATTTGAACCTTTTTTAAGGACAGTGGCTGGCATGATGAATTACACAAAAACAACATGTGGAGGCTGCACCGGTACATAAAACAATTCTACGACCAAAATATGCTCAGCAGATGTTTTGAAGCTCACTGAATTCTGAACGCTATTACAAAACCCATAGATGTAATTTACTATCATCCTCAAGGAACCTGAATAGCGATTCATGGGCATGGAGCTGAAACTATCTGAGGTGATTCTGCAAACCTGTAATCATTTAGAACACTCCTTTAGAGTACAGGCCCATTTAGAAGTTGCATGTGGATTAGGCTCAGGCCTCAAGGAGGTCCACATCAAGGGCTTAGAGGCTGTGGCCTCTTTGGCTCTTTGGTGTGTTCAACACAAAGTGGCCTTTGATGGATTTGTGTGTGCAAGTCTTGTTGGCAGGGTGTCTGTCAGCAGGGCTAATTAAAGACAGGAAGCAGATAGGTTAGCATAGCGCGCTAAACTGATGCTTATCAGAGTGTGCAGGAAGCCAACAGACACTGAATCTTCACTACTGCCACTGCTGAAGGTTGATAGAAGCTGGCAGGACAACACACAACTGGCTTTTTTATTGGGGAGGGGGGTCTCTCACTGGCCAGCAAGGTTATTAGCTGGAGTGTATGAAAGCCTGTGTGTAGGCAGACAAGTACAGTTTCAAAGGTGAAATAAAAAAAAAATGCTGTTCTATAAATAATTCTTAGACGGCAATACTCTACAACATAACAATACACATGTGGCATTAAGGAGTAGTCAAGTCAATTTTATTTCTATAGCCTGATGTTGGTCACAAAGCAGCATTGCAGAACTCAGGTCCGAACTTCTACTGAGCCAAAGGTGACGGAAGGAAAAACTCCCTAAATTGTAAGAAGAAACCTTGGGAGGAATCAAGGCTCAGAAGGGAAACCCATCCTCCCCTGGTTGATTTCAGTTTAAAGAGGCTTCGGCAGTTCAGGTGTGTAACATTACCAAAAACGTAGTAGTGTATTTATAATGTATTACTCATTTGATTTCCTATTGTGTACAAAACATGACATTTTACACATATGAAAAAAAATATATAACACACCTTTAAAAAAACTAGTGTCTGCAATGTGTTATCATTAAATAAAGAATATTAGCAATGCCGTAAAACACCAGTATCATTTGTGATTTCATACGTTTGGATAGTTTTGTATATGGTCAGAAAAAGATACATTTACTTCGTGTGCGCCAAGTGAACAGAGCTCATTGACTTTGGTGAGTTATAATAAACAAATAATTGTTGCCGCTTGATGTCATCTTCAAATGCACAAGTGGTGAACATTTTGACTGAAGTCGGAGCAGAAGAGCCTCTGAAGTCGACCTCCATCCATCCTCAGCACGGATTTGCAGTATGTCTCAGTTCTTACTTCAAACAATCTTTTCAAAAGAGGAGCTTCTGAAAAAATCATCAGAAGCTGTTGTGGTTAGGCAGACAGACAAATGATCAAAGAGGCTTTTCCATAAAGAGAACTTTCACAAATTGTTCTGCAGAACTCTTGCCATCTAGCATCAGTATTTAATGTTATGAAATTAGGTAAAGACATTTATCTTCAATTATGCATTGATTTGTAAGAAATCATCAGTTGGTTATGAAAATGTTAAACATGTATTACAATAGTAGCACCTTTGGACCTCTGGAATCTTTGCGACCTTTATTCCTCAATAAAATTATAATTAAAACGGTTTATTATAAAATGTCCAAAAATAAACTAAAGGAAATTATGTGGAATCATTATCATCTACTGTAAAAGTTTGAGCTTCAGAGGGTTAAAACCCCAATTACAAAAAAGTTAGGATGCTGTGTAAAACATAATCTAATAAACCCATTTTTCCATAATACAACGCAGAAAACATATCAAATGTTTAAACTATGAGGAAATGTACCTATTCATGAAAAAATAAGGTCATGTTGAATTTGATAACAGGAACATGTCTCAAAAATGGTGGGACAAAATGATGTTTACCACCCTGTAGAATCATCTCTTATTTTAGCAATAGTCTGTACATGTCAAGAACATGAGGGGAACATGCTTTTGTAATATACTGTGGGGCAAAAAAGATTTAGTCAGTGACCAATTGTGCAAGTTCTCCCACTTAAAAAGATGAGAGAGGCCTGTATAACTATGAGAGACAAAATGAGAAAAAAAAATATCCAGAAAATCACATTGTCTGATTTTTAAAGAGCTGGGACCAAAGTAACAAAGGCTGCTATCAGTAACACACTACGCTGCCAGGGATTCAAATCCTGCAGTGCCAGGCGTGCCCCCCTACTTAAGCCAGTACATGTCCAGGCCCGTCTGAAATTTGCTCGAGAGCATTTGGACGATCCAGAAAAGGATTGGGAGAATGTCATATGGTCAGATAAACCTTTTTGGTAAAAACTGTACTGTACTTGTGGTGTTTGGAGGAGAAGGAACGCAAAGTTGCAGCCAAAGAACACCATACCTACCGTGAAGCATGGGGGTGGAAACATCATTCTTTGGGGCTGTTTTTCTGCAAAGGGACAAGGACGACTGATCCGTGTAAATGAAAGAATGAATGGGACCATGTTTCGTGAGATTTTGAGTGAAAACCTCCTTCCATCAGCAAGGGCATTGAAGATGAAACATAGCTGGGTATTTCAGCATGACAATGATCCCAATCACATCGCCCGGGTAACAAAGGAGTGGCTTCGTAATAAGCATTTCAAGGACCTGGAGTGGCCTAGCCAGTCTCCAGATCTCAACCCCATAGAAAATCTTTGGAGGGAGTTGAAAGTCTGTGTTGCCC